>VOMN01033275.1:0-14575 GCA_014899125.1 Orchestia grillus | reverse complement strand
GCCAGTATTTGATGGAGAATGAAATTTGGTAAAACTCATTATGCGTTTTGCTAACTTTTGAATGTTTGGTATGTTTTCCTCCCTTTAACTTTTGCAAGGTGAGCCCAGATTTATAAATCAGTGGAGTAAAGTCCAAAACCGTAGTTCTTGCGGTAGAAGACTCATTTAAGAGGACAAATTCTGTATTTTTGCATTACTTATTGATCCTACTCAAAATTTCAAAACCTTTCATTGAAATAATTCTCCTATCAAGTCCAACGGAGTCTAATTTAACACATATTGGTACAATACTTGGAGTATAGTTCTTATTTGGAGTCAGACTCTTATCCTGCAACTGAAAGACATCCAGCAATTTCGTATAAGCCTCGGCTTTTCCCCGTTAGCTTCTGCCAATCCAATTCTAAAAATTCCATCATCTCACCAAAGTCTTCATGACGGCGGGCGTTCGGGAAGGTCGTCTCAAACCAAAAGCTCGTGAGTCAATACTGGGCACTCGCAAGAGCGTGGGACCCTTTATATACTGTGGCGCCTGCAACGGTGATGTCGAAACGCAGTGTGACCTGAGCTGGAAATAAAGTTCAGGCTTTTGCGACCTCATGTGCCCGGTGACATGAACTGCAATGAAGCTGTGCTCGCGAGTTATATTTTAGGGGATTATCCTCTTCGTCGCTTGATAAAAAAATTAAAATTAATTGTAATATCATGGAAAAAATTTGGTTTTATTTAAATTATTTTCATGTCCACACATGTCGCCATCTGTAATGTTATTCTTCATTCAAGATGTTGGAGGAAAGAGGAGGGTTGACTAGGGCGAAGTCTGAAGCAATCTCGCCCCCAGATTCTTCCCCACCGCGAGGGTCTCCCCATGACATCATTCCGCTGTGTTTTTTGCGATGTTGGCGAAGGTAAATGGTCTGTCTGGTTAGGACTGCTGAACAATTTAAGATAAATTGTATTTTAAAATCATTCAATCAACCACTTTTGAGGTGTATTAAATATGTTCCTTAATGGGTACATGCGTCACAATGAACACGTAGGTTTGTCTTTGTAAGACCTTACTCTAGCTTATATATTCCATTCCTTCTTCAATGATTCTCACACATCACCCAATATACCCAAATCTACCACCATCGAGTTCGTCTTTCTTCTCATGAAATAGGAACCAGTATTCCCTCGCTTTGTGTTATCTTCGCGCCTTCGTCTGAGTGATGTGTTTGCTCGCGAATATTTCTGGAGCGACTCTCTATCGAAAATATTTCTGGAGCGACTCTCTATCGAAAATATTTCTGGAGCGACTCTCTATCGAAAATATTTCTGGAGCGACTCTCTATCGAAAATATTTCTGGAGCGACTCTCTATCGAAAATATTTCTGGAGCGACTCTCTATCGAAAATATTTCTGGAGCAACTCTCTATCGAAAATATTTCTGGAGCGACTCTCTATCGAAAATATTTCTGGAGCGACTCTCTATCGAGAATCCATTCGAAATAATAACTCTAGAGCGCGGGTTGGAGCAAAAATCCTTTGATTTAAGAATATTGGGGAAGACTGATAATTTGCTGAAATTTCTATTTCGTAAAAATATTTCTCCGGGGGCTTAGACCAAAAATGAACGACGTTATACGAATAACTTCAGTCATAAACGTAGAGTGGGTGCAGTAAATATCCGGTACGAAGTCAAAAGTTCTGATCATAACCCAAATAATCCAATCATCGTTTCGTCAGCCCATAGCACAGCGTCCCAAAAATTTGCAGGCTGCTCACAATGCACCATAGCAAAATTCAGACGATGTCTGACAAGAATTGGTTTCTACGAAGGGGTTTTTCTTGGTGTATCAGAACGGAAACCCCCTTCCTTAAGAACCAATCGAATTGTGCTTATGCATAAATTTGTCCCAGCCGTTTACAAATCCTTTCGAAGTTCAGATCGAGTCACTCGTGGATTCTTCTTTACTTTACGGACTATATGTTTAGAGTTTAGACGCACGGTTTAACATTTTAGATGAACGCCCTGAACGTGGTAGACTTACAATGGATTGATATGACTTAAACGGGCGAATCTTGTCACCAATGTTTGAAATTGATATTTTAAGCATTGATAAAAATTTTCTATGCTCCAAACCCCTTTAATGTAACTGAACAACTACTTCTCTGGTCCTTTCTGGCAATTCTTTCGTCATCGTCGAATCAAAATTAGAGTATTGAACTATGACCTCCTTCTCAAGCTGTTCAGACATTGCCTGAGGTCGGCTGTTGTGCGTGGACGATGTACATTGTTTTTCTATGATGTTCTGCAGCATTCCTGTCAATTAAACGTCTCTGGAATGTCCGAGGACTATTTTTTATCCCTTTCAAAATCAATTTTGTCGGTGCGTTGGACACTTATTGATTTCTATGATCCAAGACTTTTGTTGATATTACATCAATGTTTTCCAATATCTGCATGTTCTTACACCGACTTAGTATTTAGAGTACAAAAGTCAGTAAAATATTCATCTTTTATTGCTTTGCTCTTAAATTATGGTAAATAAGCTTGCGACCACGTTTCGAATATTTATTGCATCAGCTGTGTTCGGAATAAAATGACTTTTGAGCCTGATGTTTTTTCAATTATTTAATTTTATAGAACTATTATAATTATTCCAGTACAACTCGTATGATAGGAATAATTTTCTAATGATTTGTAGGGTATTAACAATTTTTCAGTGAACTGTACTGTACGATTTATACTCAATACTGAAATAACAAAATAATTTCCAAAATCCCTATAGGTAAAACACAAAACAGAAAATGGAATGCATCTATTCACGTTTCTAGGATAAAAACAGAACCTCTATGATTTATCTACGAGCAAACTTTTTATTTGAATTACTAATGTAAAAGCAGTTAAAAATTGTGATACAATTCCGGAAAAGGCTTTTTTAACATAATTTTTCAGTATCTGATGTATGAATTAAGTATAAAAAGCCTACTCGTCGTAAAAAAAACACCTGATAATGAGAAATTTAGGAAAATAAAAACAGAATTCTGAGCATGCAATTAATAATGACCATAAACGCAGTCTAGTCCCTATGAGGTTAGCCGCTATAAGAACCCGAGATTCGCCCACGCTGTAGTAGGGGTTAAATATGATCACTGCACACTTAAACTACACGGTCGTGCTCCGCATGGAGCGGTATCCGAGAGCGAGCATCAAATAGAAAATATTTGTGCTATAAGAAACAAATAAGCTTCGTTATTTGAAGCAAATAAGAAGATAGAGCGGTTGTTTGCTGGAACCGATCGAAAAGTTTGCTGGAACCGATCTAGCGGTCTATGTACGACTCTACGACTGTCAATGTACGTCTGATCGAGCCCTTTAATAAGAGTTGCTGAGTAGGAGACAGCCTTGTTACCACGCTACTGGCTCAAGCCTGTGGTGCGCTGGAGAACATAGAAGTTAAATGACGCTAAGAATGAACATTTTACGTTCCGAAATGCTTTGACAAGTTATATTTATTTGATTCGAAATCTATTTCGTACCCTCACTTCATAACGTATTTAACGGAACTTTGAAGGCGATGGAACGAATCTATTTGTATCTTTTTGGACCATGAAGCTATTGCGACTTCTTCTCCAAAGACTGTACTTGATGAAAATTGTACACTATGTTCTATGAAAACGAAGTTACGTGAGATTTTTACGATGAACTTGTGGGAGGTATACAAGCAGAGAAGTTCACTGAGTGTTAAAATAAAAAATTGCCAAAGTTGCCAGCCCGCGTATGCGACTATGAGGGCCAATGAAATAGGAACTTAACAATGAACTAGGAACCCTTCAAGTCTGGGTAACGTTTGTATAACTGTGAGGTTATCGAGGCGTAATGGTTCAGCTCCCATGTCGTGACACGGCAGCATCGCTGCTTCTCAAAAACGCTAAACCATCGACCTTCTTCTTCCGTCCACGATAAACTATTAATATTATGAAAAAATACCTCCTCTCCCGAAAAAGTAGATGTGAAATATGGCTCATGAGCGCTACACGCAGAGTACGTAATTTACGTATGTAATATTCCAATGTAACTACACAGCTAGTTAGCATCTGGCTCTAAAGATAATTTCATCATAATGATTCAGGGGATACGTACACTGTTGTGGTGAGGTGATCCTTCGGATTCTCTCCACGCACTTAAATTTAGCCAGATTCATATTGACAGTGACCGGGCTCTCTAACTAATAGTGACCCAGAAACATTTACCGCGGTCTGATGACTTCATCTCATCGCTACATCATTTTCGATATGAAAGGTTAAGCTATTTTATCATGATTAAATTATAGATGTTGCATTGGCTTGAAAGAAATTGAAAAATTTATCATCTTCCTCAGATCAGCAGCTGCCAGCCTCCACCAATAAGGGCATGGACAGGCTCTAAACTTTGATGAATTACTGCCTGGAGCATAATACGCAACAAACAAGTAGTTAAAGATTTGGAAAGCTATTCTCCTCACAAAAGACACTCTTTGTAGTATTTTCCTAAGCCGGTTACAATATTATTGGAACCCAATATTATTCATTTTGCGTATTTTATCATGTTCATAATGAAGCACCAGAATTTTTGCATCATGAGCGGTCACAATCAAGAGTGAGTCAGGGCTCATGTTCTGCAATCGATATGTTTCATTGGGATTCCTCGCGATTTATCCCGACAAATGTTTGTCAAAAACTATGCGAAAATAGAAAGTACACATCGATTTATTTACGTTGTTTTTATATCATAATCAATAAACAGACTCAAAATTTTAGGCCTTGGCTTTGGTTGTCGGAATTCACGTCAAAAAACATTAATTTCTTAAGAGAAATTAAACCTTGGATTCAAAATTATCGCTCCAAATTCGCAGTCGTTAGAGTATCAGTAACATTTACTACAAAAAAAAATCTTCGTTAACCGCACGTTTTGACCGTCGAGCGCGAGGTCAGCCAGACCGCATATGTAAATATGTAAATGGACTTTGGCCTTCCTTCACCTCTCCTTAAGCTGTGCGTCCTAGAGAACACAACACTGACGAATAAAGGGGAAACAATGGTGAGAGGGACACGGGTGCTGCAGAAATATCATGTGAAAGTGTGTACTTTCCATTTCCTGGGCACGAGTGGGAGCTGGAAAGGGCGAAACTGAAAAGTATCGAAAAAATAATAAAAAAAAACTTCTTGGGCAATGAATTATAAGCTGAAGTTTAGCTTCCCAGGCACTCACATTCGACACACAAAAACAAGACCCATAGGAGGAGAAAGAAAAGTAAGCGAATGAGAAAAAAACACAGACTAGAGGATTTAATCTTATTAATATTACAATTAATTTAGTCTTATGCACATAGAGAAACTGCATTTTCACTATGTTATAAAATGAAAAATAAACTTTTTATGATCCATGTACCGAATTCGGTACGCAAAATGCTGTAAATAATTTTTCATACGTGTGAGCTGCGTATTTTTTAGCCCTACCGACAGGAAATATCATCTTACGCTTTTTGTTAGTTTCGCGCCCTACGTAGCATTAATGTGTTTTCACATGAGAATACGAGTAATACGACGAAATGCTAGTCGAGTAAAAAATAGTTTGGTCAGTGATGAGTTAATTCACACAGCGAACTCGAGGTTTCGGTTACGGCTCCTTAACCTGTTAACGGTCACCGCCCAGGTGGCCGGTGTTGCATTCACACGGTATGCATAATCGACAGCGACCGTGTGAAAACAACAGCCCCGCGGACATCATATGATGCCAATACCCGTTAACAGGTTAATTCACTCGACAGATCAACTCATCGCACTAGTTTCGCTGTTCAATAAACTCCCAACGAAAATGTTTAGTCTCGTGACATATTTTCCATAATTTGAATTAAAATTCTATTGATCGTTTCAGTTGAATGAAATACAGAATTATCATATCGCGTGTAGCTTCAACCACGTACTACTGCACATATATAAGGTCGGAACTCTCTCTTTCAAACATCTATCGAGTTGCTCCTCTGAATCCTTTGTGAAATATTAAACACGTTTTTGAGTATAAAATCATGCTTTTATAAGGATAATGAACGGTTGCCCTAGGTGTTTGTGCTACTGCAACAACCCGTGAGTCGACACAAGATGAAGCAAAGTTAGCCAGTGCTTGCAGAAGAGCGTTCAGGGCATCAGCGTGGCAGTCGGGGCATCAGCGTGGCAGTCGGGGCATCAACTTTGAGGTGTTGGCCAATGAACCTTGGGCCCTCACCGAAACCTGCGCTCCAGCGATTGCCGTATCCAATTCTTTCACAGCGGCGACCCAAAGCAAGTAAAAAACACCTCCTTCCATGCCCAAAAGAATATGCCATTTCGTCCGCCTAGAGTTTACGCTCAGTATTGCTCAATGAGGTGTGGGCGCAGACAACAGATCTTTTGTTTTCGACACGCAGGTGCGCAGACTTCAGGTAACCTGCATTGCTGAGCACTCTGTGTAAAGATTACTGACGGTGTAATTTTACTGACCTCTTCCCAAAGTTGAATTCAAAAAGCTCATATGCTTTCTACCTTTTATTTCCTTAGAGTTGGAACGTAAAAGAAAAATAAGTTTCACCGTACATTACAAGATCTGAACGTAAACTTTTAATGATTTTTAATATTACGAAAGCCTGCTCCTGCCCCTGGAACTTGGGTCAGAGTCATAGTAGAATATCCTAAAAAATGGCTTAAACAAGCTTTCCGATTATAAAAACTGAACCTCATTAATGACTGCAGCATTTACTGACCAACTGACCTTGTCCTCTAGGGAGGATTGGAAGGAGACTGGAGGGTTGCGGGCGTCCTGTTACCTGACCAGAGCTGCTTGAAAATGTAGCATAAGGACCTCATGCTGTAAACCACTGAAGCGAGAAAGAAATTTAAACTCGGAATCCAAAAACTCCCATCAGGCACTTTCAAAACGTGCACAACAATTACGTAAACGATGTTTCTTTAAATGATTTTAATTCTAGTAACACGTTGATCCACCTTAACGCTTGGAAGGAATCCCAATTAGGCTACAAAAGTTTAATTTCCCTGATATGACAACAAGACAACCTCGGAAATTTTGAGCAATTCTACTACAAATCAAAGTAACCAATTCAGAGGGTAAGGACTTTCGAAGCCTCCTCCAACATACCAGTGATTCTAAGCCTCCTGCAAAATACGATTGACAAGTTTTTGACTTATCGTTATCGCATATTGTGCTAAACTGAATAATCAGAGTTTTGCAGATTTTACAGTTGTGTCAAACGACTGAGAATGTGTGTAATTTATGAAAACTATTCATCAGCTAAGTTCATTACTTGAATTTTTTTTTAGCTTTGCATTTGAGTAAATATTCGTCCAACTCAAGAACCTTTTCGAAATTCATTCTCAGTGCAACAGGTTTGACTGCGGGAATCTTTTATGCAAAAGAATTGCGACAAGGCAACACTCTGTACTCTGTTCACGATGTACTCTGTCCAATTGTGTGAACCCAACTAAAAATACAACTTCGAATTTCTATTTAGTTGTTCAAAGAGGGATGAGAAATGTCGTTTATGAAAGCAAAATGCTTGAAAATATGATTTGGAACAATATGTTTAATATACCTTTTCTTAGAAAGCTGTTCACGCAGGCAAAAATCAAACTTCGTTCTCGATGCAGCTTTCGAAGTTTTTGAAACTTTCTATGCAAGACACAAAAATTGCATTGTTATTCGTATTCTTACTCGGTTCGGTTAACACAAATGTAATTCACTCTATCAGCCGTGGGACTTTGGAAAATGAAATACTAAACAGCATTCTCCTATCAAACAGGATTTGATAGGAGAATTATTTCAATGAAGGGTTTTGAGTTTGTCCTCTTAAATGAGTCTTCTACAGCTAGAACTATGGTTTTGGACTCAAACTCCATTGATTCATAAATCTGGGCTCACCTTACAAAGATTAAAGGTAGGAAAACCTACCAAACATTCAAAAGTTAGCAGAACGCACAATGAGTTTTACCAAATTTCATTCTCCATCAAATACTGGCTTTAAATGAGCAGGCATACGTTTTCCCCAGTTATCGGTGCCGGAAACGCAGGGGACTCTGAAACCTCTGGTCAGGTCGTCCTGGAGGGTCTCCTCAGTGACAAACTGGACTCCAGAATCGGCCTGAAGTTGATTATGGGGTCAGCAATAAAGCCCAATTATAAGTGTCAGTATTATAACTCAACTAAAAAGAATCCAATCTCAATTACAAAGTGGTCATACGAATCCATTTTAATCGTCATTCAATTCCTTTTAAGGTGAAATGATGAATCTTATTCATGTTAACATGAACGGGTTTGTGTAAAATTTAAATGATATTGAGGCAACGTAAATTTAAAATCAAATGATTTATGAGGCGTAGAGGTGCTGGAAAATAATAAGCTTTTTTTAAGACAAATTGAGGTTTGGAAAACTTTTCATAATTCGTAATATTAGATTGATTGATAATATTTCTTCAAATACTGAGACATGTGAATGGTTTATCCTGCCTCGCATTTACGTATATCATACTCAACATACGATAACACATATTTTTCCCTAACGTCAACTTCACACTTCTGGGTACATCTTTTATCTGATTTTGAATCTTGTGTATAGCTTGAAACACATAAACTCTTCTTCAAGAAACTTCCTAAAATATGTAGTTTTACTTTAGTTACACAGCACAGAACACTAGTAACGTTCCTCATATCAGTTACACAGCATATCATACTGGTAACGTTCCTCATATCAGTTACACAGCATATCATACTGGTAACGTTCTTCATATCAGTCACAGAGCATTTCATATTGTTAAATCTCCTCGTATCAGTTACGCAGCATATCATACTGGTAACGTTCCTCATATCAGTTACACAGCATATCATACTGGTAACGTTCCTCATATCAGTCACAGAGCATTTCATATTGTTAAATCTCCTCGTATCAGTTACACAGCATATCATACTGGTAATGTTCCTCATATCAGTTACACAGCATATCATACTGGTAACGTTCCTCGCATCGGTTACACAGCATTTCATATCGTTAACGTTTCTCATACCAGTTACGCGAGATGTCATAGTTTTGACGCTTCTAAAATCATGTTTCAAAAATACTTAGCGTACTCTTAACTTCTTGTGCACACGTTTACATACGTTTACCTTTAGTTAGCTGTGAATGGCTCGCTAAAATTTGTTACCGACAGCATTTTGCATACTAACATCAACTGGCGTCTGTGTTATGTGGTAGGAGAAGTGTATATGATAAACATTGCTTGCAGTGAGCTGGCTATCCCTGTGACTGCACTGCATCGATTCATGTTGGATATAAATATCTTCTATGTGTTGTAAACGGTTAAATCTAAATTGTGCATAATCTTTTAGCGTAGTTCTCATTAATTTCCTTACCTCACCCTAAGCATTATATTTTACCGAACTACGAAAGGTTAAATACAAATATTTTTTTATCTTTTCCCTGTCAATAGTTCAGCTTGTGCAAGCTGTCCTTGCTTGCCTGCTTCTCGTTTCTTTTCACAGTTGCTCATGGTATTATGAATATTATATTAAACCGAAATATACTTGTTACCCCACGAAATACAATCTTTTTAGAATTTTATGTTTTTATGCAAGTTATGCATGTAATATTAATTGTCGTTTTATTTTATGAAGCCAAACTTATACATAAATGAAGACTACTGTTTAAAAATTCCCGATTAAAATTTATTATTTTTTTGACAAAAATTGTTATAATGATTAAATTTAGTATTATTATGCTCAAACTTAGTTATGTTTTTACTCAGACTTTTGGGTTAGAAAATATCAAATCAACAACTGTTCTCTACGTAAGATTTTCTCTTGCAAAATTAACAGATAATATAAATAACAATAGAACAATTAGATGAGTTATCTGTGTTACCGTACCTAACTTATCGTTAGATCCTGTTACCGTTCACGATAATCGTGTACGCGCTTAATTAACAAAGTAAGTAGAACGTGTTCGCTGTTGGAATTCAAGTGGTGTGTAGTTATGCTGTTAGTAACTATACAGCTGCTGCTGGCTAATTTCCAAACTCTAGCTATTGTAAAAGTTTCGCACTTTAGTGCATACGATTTCGAGAAGAACTGTGCCAACTAAAAGGGTAGTAATAAAAGTAAAATTGATTTTACTTTTATCTTATACTTTTTAACGTAGTATTTTATGCGCCTTATTTCATTATAGATAAATTTTGTATAAATTCACAACACAAAATTTTGCATTCATTTGTATGCATAAACTCCGTTCAGATGCTGTATATGTATGTTATGGTGGTTACTAACGTTTTTGAGATTTTTATAACTCCTTCCCTTTATAAAGTTGTCCCCAAATATAATTGATAAAGTCATAAAAGTTATATCACCACCAAGATGCTTACATATCAGAAGTTTTGGTATCTTTGAAAATCCAGCAAGCCGAGATATTTGGATTAAAATTCTGAAAGAAGTCACTGCACACACGCATCAGTTTTGAAACAGAGTTCTTCTTCGTATATCCTGTATAACTTTTTGTTCTGGAATTGTCTTTCCTAATATTAAATGCTATTATTTTGCCAGCAAAATATATTTAAAAACTTTTGAAGAGCGTATGACAACTTCTACCTTAAAATATGAACCAGAAATAAGACAAACATAATTTGGGAGATCAAGTGTTCATTAGAGTCCTAAAAAATTACTTTTTCATCGTCAAAATGCTGCATCAAGTCTTGGCCTAATGTAAGCGAAATTTAAATAAACACGCTACTGTAGACATTTTACCTTTCGTGATGAGAATCTAAAGCGGTACATCGAGTGCTTAGAATCTAACATAAATTTCTAAGAAACTCCAGTGAAAATTATTACATCAGTATAACTATCAAATTTTTCCAGGACTCCTTCAGTATATTCAATTTGTATGCTTTTACTGTTCTACGCTATGCAATTTACTGTTTTGTTCGGGTATCCCTAGCAAAAGTGGCAATCGCTTTGTACGTCCGATGTTATAGTCACGAATACCTGACATTGATGAACTCATGACCCATGAGAAGATTTATGAAAAAGTGTTCTAAATTATCAAAGTGTTAGAAATAATGAAGTAAAAGTGAAGTAGAGTAATATTTATTCTTCCCTTGATTTGCTCATTAGTTACTGAAAGTTCGTTTCTATGTAGTTTATAAAAATTCTCTGAATTTCCGGAAATGTACACAATTATAAAAGCTCCGGATGAATTCAGACGTGCCCAGCAAATCTATCGCGCAGAGAAATTGTTTTGAGTTAATTGATGTGGTGTTTTTCTACATAATTAATTTAAACAACAATAAAAAACTATTGTATGTTTTTGCTTCTTGCATTCCCCATATAATTTTATGATCATATATAATGCTACTTGTCAATACCCAATCATTAGGATTAGGTAATGATTATCAAAAAAATCCGATTTTATGAATTCATATCGATATGGTTCATAAGTACATTTTACAAAGCATAAATTAGTCAGCTTATGAATTAATAGGTCAAAAAATTATAAATATCTCGCTCTTAATGAATAGGAAAATATGAATATCAAATTCCAGTAGAGAAAAATATTTTATAATAGATTTTATTTTTCTCTGTTGCTTGTTCAAGACTGACTGTTGATTTAGTGTTGTTCTGAAATTCTTATATAAGTTAAATATTATTTACCATTTATTAATAAACTTGGGGAAACTTTTGTTTACTTCTGAAGAGAATCACTTTCTGTTCATGCTCTATTGGCTTATCACATGTAGAAAATCAGGATATAATTTAGGATTTAGGAATAATTTTTCTAAGATTTTTCTATAAATATGTCCATAAATTCATAAAAATTACTATCAATAGTTAATTTCAAGTCTGAAAGTTAACTGCTGCCCAAAAATAGTCTTTATTTTTGAACCCCTTTCCCCCAACCTCCCTTTCATTCCCTTCTTTCTTTTAATTTGTTAAGCAAAAAATCTGAGCTTCTTCAGTGAAAAAAAAAGAAACCCCATATAAACATTGTTAGAAATTCCAGGAAGTACACCTTTTGCAATTTAAAAACTACACCCATGAAAATATACTGTTATGAACCTAGGTATTTGAATAATAAAATTGATTGCCTGTTGCATATTTTCTGATACTTTTATTTCAGCTGATTTCTTTTTTACCATTTTCAGAATGATACATATTGAAGCGTGAAAAGTAGTGTCTGTAATACTATCTTGCAATGGCTGCTCCTCTTCAAAGCCTGTTACCCCTAGAGGATGACAGCGATGAACTCCGAATCACACCTCTGTAAGTGAAGCTTCTCATTTTTGTTGGTGTCCTTGATTCAATTAGCTGCATTTATAGTGCATACTCTAAAGTGCTACATTCTCTTTTGTTTAATGGTACAATTGGGTTCTTAGTTAGCAGTTGAATATTTACTGTTGTAAAATCAGCTATTTCAATGTGCATAGGTATTGAGGTTTGCTGGAAGTTTAATAAATATTTATTTGAATTTAATGACTTACTCTTTTCATACTTTGCTAATGGTGTTTGCACTAGTTATAATTTAGTTGGTCTGCAGACCTTTTTTTTAACCAAGCATTATACTTATATGCCCTATTTTATGAAATGAATATTTAATATTTATGTGATAATTTTCTCATGTTTTATTATTTCTTAAATGTTATAATAATAATGTTTTTGTTCATGTACACAAAGAAAAAATTAGCCAATCAAAGCTTTTAAATTGAACATGCATGCACAAAAATCACCATTGCTTTTAATTTTTATATAATCATAACTTTATTGGTTATGTTATATTTTGGACTAAATACTATTTACATTAGGAGAATGATAGCAGCCAGCAGCTCTGCTTGCCTTTTTTTTAATGTCCCTACTTCTGTTCAGCAATATTATATCAAGCCTTGGCTTTTCTTGGCTGACCCTTTTTGTTTGAAATAATGGGGAAAGAGGGATCAAAACCATCTTTGGTTTGTATTTTATAAGCTTTAGAGAAGTAACCAGATGACAATCTATCAAAGAGTGATAAATTAATGCTTTAATATAATTTGTAGTCATATAGGTAGTGTACATTTTCATTCTAAATTACTGTTTTCCTTCCATCTGTTCACCTACTTATGCAAGTTATCATGTGATATATTACAAATGTTTCATCATGTCGATGGTTCCCTCCTCTCCTGTGCAGGGGATCAGGCCAAGAAGTGGGACGGTCATGCCATCTTCTTGAATTTAAAGGCAAAAAAGTCTTGGTGAGTGTATATTTCTCAAAAATTTCATTTGTTCATGCCTTAGATCATGCTATCAAATTTGAATTTCAAGTAACCATTAGTAATTCATTTTCCTTTTTTTAAATTGGATATGCATCCTTTAGTGAAATGCTAAATTCTCTTATTAGTTTGACTTGGAACATTCTCAAAATAACTATAAGAAACTCAAATCAATTCTTACTCTGTAAATGCATATATGTGGGACCCATGATGAATGTAATAAACATATTTATCTAAATTGTGCATTTATAATGTAAAATATTTATCCAATTCATCCCTGGGATACATTCTCAACAGAACTATCTTGTGCTTTCTTCTGCTTGTATGCAGAAAATAATACAGTGAAGGCAAACTTTAATATTGTTGTTTTTCAGTTAGACTTTGGCATTCACCCTGCGCTGAGCGGGCTGTCAGCCCTGCCCTTCAGCGACCACATAGACCCTGCCTCAGTGGACCTGCTGCTGGTGTCACACTTCCACCTGGACCATGCAGGGGGCCTGCCCTGGTTCCTCATGAGGACCAAGTTCAGAGGCCGGTGTTACATGACCCACCCCACCAAGGCCATTTACAAGTGGCTACTAGCTGACTACATCAAAGTGAGGTTAGTGGGCTACTATTTTTTCTGTTACAAGTGGCTACTAGCTGACTACATCAAAGTTAGGTTAGTGGGCTACTATTTTTTCTGTTACAAGTCGATACTTGCTGGTTACATCAAGCTGAGGTTAGTGGGCTACTATTTTTTTCTGTTACAAGTGGCTACTTGCTGGTTACATCTAGCTGAGGTTAGTGGGCTACTATTTTTTCTGTTACAAGTGGCTACTAGCTGACTTCATCAAAGTTAGGTTAGTGGGCTACTATTTTTTCTGTTACAAGTGGCTACTTGCTGGTTACACGAAGCTGAGGTTAGTGGGCTGTAATTTTTTAGTTATGAGTGGCTGCTTGCTGATAACATGAAAGTGAGGTGACTGTGATGCAGTTTGTTGGATAGCTTTTTCATTTGCTTGTGTAATTCATTTAAACTGCACAGCTTATTTGCAAGGTGGCAAGTTATTCTTTTGCTTCAGTTTAACTCTAGCTATAAGAATTTGTACACATGAACTCTTCTTCTAGATATAATTCTGTCTGTAAAACAATATTGAGAAGTTTTCCACAATGCATATCATGCAATAGGTACCAGTTGTTTTTATTTGAGAATGCAAACATAAATCTATTAAAAAATATTAGCACATTTGTCTCTTTCCCAGCCCCCTCAGGGGGCATAGGATAGGCCATAGGCAATAGA
>VOMN01033274.1:0-13579 GCA_014899125.1 Orchestia grillus | reverse complement strand
CTGAGTTTAAGTAATTACTCTGCGGTATTTAGCTTAACGAAAGTTAGAGTATACATTCATAAGCTTGATTGCTTTACGCAGTTCTATGTTATGTGAATTATGCAACAACAGCTTGGACGGGCAGAAATTGTGCGTGTGGTTTTGCGGTTTCCTGTGTCCATAAAGGGCACGCCAGAAAAATGGGCTACCCAGCGCCTTCGGAAAGTTCCATGAGCATGGCGGACGGGGTCGAAAAAAAAAACAATAATGCAATACTTGTAACTAAATAATTGTTGGGAAGCAATGAATTCGAAGCTTAGATTCATATTTAAGTACTTATCATAGTTGGATTTTTGACTTGGTGGTAATGCATGATTGAAATATTTCTAGGATAAACTGCAAAGTCCGTACATAGGAGAAATTAAAACACTAAGAGAATTTTGATTAAGTAAATATAGGTGTTTTTCTTGCACAATCTGAGCTCTATTGTCAACTTTCTGCCACTCATGTAGTAAAACTTTTTCACATCCGATTCTCCGAAATATGTCTCGACAAAATGGAATATCTCCATACAACGATTCCTAGTCATATATCGGTTATACCAAAACAAATTGGTTCGTCTACAAGATCTTCACATAAGAGTCCTGAAAGACTCTCAGGTTCCATTGTTAGGGAATTTAAATTTTCAAATTTCTTTTGAGATTATAATTTAAAATTGCCATGCTTTCGAACGACGCAACGTTGTTCGAAAGCTTGACAATTTTAAGTAAATATCTCAGAAGAAATTTTGACATTTAAATTTCTTTTTATTTATAAAGACGTTTTTAACTCCTTTAACGAAGCTGTTGCCTCCAGACATTATTTTGTTCTGCGCTAAAATGTTCGTTTTGCTTCAAGTTGGCATTTCTATCTGTCGAGCGCAATTTTTCGTAGCCACATTTCCTTTAAAATATCTTTCACTTTCAGTTTTCACTATTTCAACATCGATATGATTATGCTGTTTCAAGTTCGCTCGAAAAATTTGGCACTAAGTAATAGTGCGTAACCTCTGAGAACTGAGCTTAACTGAGAACAATTTATTATGAATGTGCTTCCCAATCCCTAAAAAACTAAGATAAAAAAAAGTTGAATTGACAAACAAATCATGATAATTACACAACAATAACGAACCAGATCGTCAAAGTTTGAGAGGTCGCTTCATACATATCTCATATATATATATATATATATTATTTAAGTTTGCAAAAATTAGGGATACAGAAAACGTGCATACATATTAAGTAGCTTTGGGTGATATATATCGTTTTCGAGTTGAGAACGATGCTAATGGCTCATTTTTAGGTACCAAGGTTACAAGAACAGATAAACTTAAACATGACCATTTCGTGTACGAAGTAGAAATAGCAATGTGAATTGATTTAGACTAAAAATTTATTGTCATTTTTATTTAAGTTTCTTGTCGCCTAGCCTCATTCTCTGCCCTTCATTATTCTTGCATATGTAGATCACAGTTCTTATGCAAAACTATTTATATTATGTTCCCTACTTTATTTTGATTCCCCCAGAAATGAACGCGAACCGCCTGGTTTAAAACAATTGAGCTATGTTATCTTTTATGTTTCAGATATTCAGCTGATATTCTTAGCCTCGGATAATCAAATTCCCATACATTATTCTTACTACTACAATTCAGCATTCCTGTTCACTTTTCATAAAAAAATGACGTCCTCATCCTTAAGCTGAAACTGAAAGTATTTNTTACTCCGGTTTCAGAAATTCAGGACATAATGTAAATTTTTGTTTGAAGTAGCAAGCTAAACTTATCCACGAACGAGAAATCTTTTGTATCATATAAAAGGCACTCTTAATTTAGTCAGCTTTTCCCCAGTTATAATTCACGATGAAATGACTACAGTATGAAAATATCAAACCATCCAAGTTCCCATATTTAAATTGCTACAACAGTACATGTTTCATGTACATATTATCCTGAAATTTAAAATATCAAAGTTTCAAGTACTTTATCATGAAGGTTGCATTTATTTTTGCCTAAGCATATAGGGAAATGAAGTGAAGTTTTTGGTCATAAAGTATGTACCCACATACACATTTCTTTCCCGTCAACAACTGAGAAATAATTTCATTGTTCTGATAAAATAATAATTCTCAGGAAATAAATTCATTTAACCAACAGCACTCTCTCATAGAGCGGATGCGTGTGATAGTAACTCTTCATTAACCAGGAATGTATACTGAATGACGCCGTACATGTGTACATGGAAGCAAGCTGAACAGAGTTGACTGTAAACTAGCGATTCTTTGATTCAAATGAAAGCAAATCCAGCAATGAGAGCTGTATTTGTCTGCTTTTAGAGGACTTTATTGAGAAATAAAGTGGATCGTTCATTACTCTAACGTGGGCGACTGCTTGTTGATACAAGTCGAGAGTGAGTGGCTCATTAGTTCGACATAGTTAAAGAGCGGGTGAGACGGACCTTTATTTTTGAAATTCCCGGAAATAAACGAGACTCAATTTGCTCTGATGCAACGCCTGAGATAAATTTCATTAGTGCTGACGAGTTCAAGGGTAAAAACATTCACTGCATTTCATGCAATGGTAACTTTGCATCCGGAATGTTGATGAAGTATTGATTTTGCATTCAAGCTCGTTATGATGTGTTGACTGATTTCTTGGGTCACAAATTGATATCGGAATTTTTTCTAATTTGAAACTGAACAAAATATGAGGTTGAGTAGAGAAAAGAGGTTGAATTGATGAATACGAAATATTTAGAAACAGAAAGTCGGCTAAATTTCAACGTAAGCGCTTGACCTTATTAGCTTATGAACAGCCTCATTTTCAGAATTCGTTGAACATACGCTGTGCATATATTACTTTAAAATTATAAAATAAAAAGCGCATAAATGCGGACTGATATTCAAATTCTGATATTCAAAAATTCTGATTTTCCAGTAACTTAGCCATAAATAACGAATCCAACGCCTAATGAAATATATGAAATATATGTCTTTGAAGTGTTATGCAGCAAAATGTATTTTGCAGACAGTTTCTCAATTACAGAGTCGATTAATGTTTGGGGTAAATTTTAGGTGTACACTATGACACTTAGCTTCACACTATGACACTTAGCTTTATGGATGACAAGAATATAACAACATAAGCATAAAGAAGAATACTCAAATATCCGTTTAATTATAACAATTTCAGAGATTATGTATCCTCAAAAAGTAACCGACGCCTTTTAATATGTTTGCAAAAAATGATCAGCAGCAAAAACTGAAGAAATCGAAAGGGCGAGAGAATAAAGCGATCGCTAATCAGATGACAAATGCGATACATCATTTCACTTGAGGTCATTTAATATTATCGTTGTATTTATAATGAAGAAAAATGTTTTGCCAACAAATGTACTTTCATCTTTTACTCATTAAAAATCCAAATATAAGATATGTCCATGAAAAAAATTTCGGACGAAAAATTTTTATGCCTAGGAAACTTTCAGGCTTCAGAATTTAGATGGATGAAGGTAGATGACTAATTTTTTCATTCACCCCTGTCAAGATTTTGAGACATTTCAAGACAGACGAGGAATATGAAATTATTGGCTGTGCATTAATTTATTACCTAATAAGATACTTGAAGGGTATAAACCTAAGCTGTACGTAATCTTTTTTTATTCTATGCATTTTTGCCAGCGTATTTTTGTGACGTGCGTCTTAGTTTAATTCTATTTTATTTTTGGCTACTCACATGAACTGAGTACCTGGATTTGTTTTGCAACACAAATTTGGGGAAGCTCAGCAAAACGTTTACATTAGTAAAAAGAAATACAAACAGTGAAATCTCCCAAAGCACAGGTCCGGTATTCTGGTTCAAATTTGCATAAAATCTCGAACAGTTTATTTTCAGTCTAGTTGTATGAAGGTACTTGTAGAAAAATTTCAAAGAGAAGTGCAAAAATACATTATTAGTATATTCAGTATTTTTCTTCAAGCGTTCATTTTCCGAAGACATTAAACAATATCTTTCGAAATTATTTAACATTGGGTATAAGTTGGGATACGTGCCTCCATTCTCAACAATCAGACTTTTAAAAGACGGCCAAGAGAATTATTGCAAATGTACAGCGCCAAAAATGTTGGTGCTTGAAGAACAGGAAGAACGTGTCGTTGGGTCTGCCTGGCACCAGCACCCTTCAAGGTGTTCAGATCAATTAATGTGAAGCTTTACTCACGTTTATCTTTGCTACTCCAAATTCTTAATACATCGTAAAATATTTCTGAGCTGAAACTTTTAAAGCTTTTACTCATTTTCAAGAGAATATTTTCACATAATTGTCATCATGCATCACTGTCTGTCATACTGAATTGCACGTACTGGACATATGTACGAATGTGTGCGAAAGAGATTCTATGCTTACTATGCTCAATAACCGGAAACTCTTCTTCAAGGTTTAACCCTGGCTTCCCTCTTGAATCAAAATGTGAGAGATCTTCCTCGAAGTATGATATTCTGCGGGTACAAAAGATCTGCAATGAAGCGTATCACTCGAACCTCCTTTAAGTAGCATTTCTCAGGGCAAGTCGAAAACTCTCTTCACTCGTTGATTTAAATTCGATTTCATCTCATCAGCCTACGTTATCAAAATGAAATTTAGTAATGGGAAAATTCGATTTTTTTATAAACACCCCGAAAAAATGTAATGTATGTTTTAGATAAAAATAGTTAACCTTTTAATGAGAGTATAAGCTGACATGTCGATGGCATGCCAATTTAAAATTAAAATCATTATTTCTCATTAGCACGTATTATAAGCATTTTTACTCCGACGTGCGCCATATATGGTACAAGTGATCATCTTACCTAGCCTAACGTAACGAAAGCACTAACATATATGACCATAAACTTTTAAACTTTCACAAAATTTGTGTTTATTATTCGAATGAGCTACTTTAGATTTGGGGGAAAATGAATAGGAGAACCAAATTTGTGGCATCAAAATCCTTCAATTTTAAACTCACAGCGGATATTTTTGTCGACATAAATTATTTCCTGCGTGGACAATCGCAGTCAAAGTGTTAAACTAAGCATACAAATATATGAATTATATATCATTGAAAATATTCAAATGTTAACTTTGATTTTATTATAAGTGAAGAGAAACGTAGTTTTTCTTAGTAAAACTTTTACAAAATTCACAAAAAAGTTTTGAATGAACATCTACATATATTAACTTATAAGCTAATTTCACTCACGTTTATCAACATCTTTGTGAATTAGCAAAGTAACCCAAAATCTGGTTCGGCCCTGTCTAACTAGCTTTTGAAGAAATTGCTGCCGCATGTCTTGAATTAAAAAGCATAAAATAGTGGTTTTCAGATACGCTTTTACACTACACCAAAATACGACTTCACATCTCTAACTTTCTCTTCGGTCCAGTTCAAGCCAGGCCTAAAATAGCCTAAGCATTTCCTTGCCCCTTTCCCGGAGGAATTTGACCACAGCTTGCCCTTTTTGGGGTTACGGGACTAGAGCGGAGAGCTTGACCATGTGGATCGGAGCGCAGGTGTCCACGGTGTACATTTAGTGTATAAAGCACAGCTTTTTCCAACACTTCCTTTTTATTCGCATCTGGAATCGAAAACGGGAAATTTGTGGAGTACGTATACATTATTATACACTTCAATGAAAAAATTAGTTGGAAATGTCCTCAATTTTTTAATATTTGAAGCTAGATTCACAATTTTCCAGAAAATTGTTGATGAAATGCCAATTAACAGCGGCGTTGCTCAGTCTAGCTCATGGAAGTAATTATAATTAAAAACACAAAGTAAATTCACATGTTCAAAAGAAACATTTTATTCGACAGATCGACTTGATAAGTGCTGAAGCAGCTGGTGACGGCAGGTCAGCATTTACTCTCAGGAGCTCTCATCTCCAACTGCTCTGGCATCCAGCCCAACGGACGGATGGAAATGCTGTCTGCGTTGATGTCGAACTTTGAAGATTTGTTTTTCATCCGGCATCAGGCTTGTGAAATCATCATATGTAGCATATGTAGTCGCTGAACTGATTTTCCTAGATATAAAAAAAACAGCCGTTGCAGGGGGTTGTTTTATTTAAACGTTAGATTCTTGCCATAATCATTGAATGAGCGTACGGAACGAATTTTTGTTTACTCGAGCGTTTGATCTGAAATGCTGATCGGAATTAGGTTCGGATAATGCATAAGGTTTTTTCGTTATCTATTGGGACGACATCACGTGGACGAGTTTACATAACAATTACGGGGAAATTCCGACGTGGAAGAATGATCGCGATTTTTGAAGGACCAACTAAACATGAGAGATTTAATTTGCTTCATAAGATTGTGAGAGCTCGTCTCTGTCGAGATAAGTTGGATGCTGTTAATTTTTGTAAATACAATTCCGGTGTTGATATTATTCAGAAGAAGATGAGATTTTCTCATACATATTTTTCATGCAAAGGATTTAAAGTTTTCACTCCGNGTTGGGTGCTGTTAATTTTTGTAAATGCAAGTCCGGTGTTGATATTATTCAGAAGATGAGATTTTCTCAGACATATTTTTCATGCAAAGGATTTAGAGTTTTCACTCCGTAAAACTTCCACATACATTATCAAAAAAGGGGTTTAATACAGACATTTATCTACGGCTCTTTCAGTGCTTGCTTTCAATGCATTTTATTGGTTATTCAGGTTGTTAGGTTGTACTGATTTGAATGTAATTCATTATAACAACAATATATGGTACTAGCTTCTGTTTTATAACCGCATTAAACGACAGATACATGGATTAAAAAAAAATTTTTAATATTTTTGAAGAGTTTGTAAAATACGTAACGATTTTGTGAGTAGGAAATTTTTTTCAATTCATTTAAGTAAATTATCTTTCTTTAAAAAGTAACAGTAAAGAATATGAAGCTAAACTGTGAAATGAAAGAAAGCATCAAAAGTTGATTCTGATGCGTAAATTTCATCAATTCCAAACTGCACCTAACGCTCACGTGTTGTGAATTCATTTTATAAATTGGCCATGATTGATTGTCTTTTCCAAATATTTTATTTACCTTTTGTTTTGCATTGTCAATTCATGGTACAAATTTTACCAGCATCGTATGAACAAAGTACCAGAGCTCATTTTAGGAGCACTAGTGCTTAGACATATTTCTCGGAACGTTTGCGTTGAGGAAACTTATCCCGAACCTGAGCGCTCCTGAGGCACAAGCCGGTGTTCTGGCCCACTTGCTCCTGCAAGGGTCTGAGAAGAGGTTCTGTTGAAAGGAATTACTGGGCATAATATGTGTTATTACCTTGTGGAAATCAATGCTCCTTTACTATCGATCTTATCACGTAAAGGATAATTTTACCCGAAATTATGGAAAAGTTGTATATGTATAAGCCGAGATCCACCCATTGCACACAGAGAGAAATTACCTATTATTTTCACAATGTAAAAATTGCTTCTCTTTTGAATTTGATACCAAATAATAAATGCGAATAAGTGTGCCACAAGGGTAATTTTCTTCCATGGTTGAATTAGCTTCACTTATTTTCTACGAATTTTGCAATATCAAAAGAACTCTAGCGTACTCGTCCCCATGAAATACACATATAAAACTTCGTCATTGCATTTTCATGGCTGGGATTTTTTTAAAGGATTGGGCTTACCTTCATATCTTATTTGAAATATAATTGTTACTTTTTTATACGTTGGTGTCATTGACATTGATTTTTTCTGAATGCGGATTCCTCACTTTATATTGAACAAGAGGAGAATTTTATCGAATGTTATCATAAATCGAAATTTTTCCAGCTATTTGTTCATTTTCCAGTCGTTTAAATTTCTACACTAAGGTCCAAGGGAGTTGTCTAACAGAGAGTTGTTTCAGTTTATTCGTCACTGTAACAGCGTAGTTCTCTGTATGAATAAATTAGACGTCACTTCATCATTCTTAGTCGCAATCCGCGGTAGCAGTGAAGTTTTTAATCTAGCAACTGATGTATTCAAATCTTCGAAAAAAGCACTTTAAGTCAACTCATTCTTGAGCTTTGAAGGCTAGATAATAAAATATAAATTGTCTTTTTCTCCACATTCTATTGCTTTCTTTACGTTTAGCACCGCATTTTTTAACAAGAAAGCAGAAATGAAGAATATCTAAAAAAACTATCATTGATTACAAATTTTGCATTCTCTTTATATGAACAAAAACCTAACTAATAAACTTACGTTTGAAATGGATGCTAAAATACTTATAAAATCACAGCATAAAAACGAATGATACGTTGATGAATATTGAAAGTAAATTTTTGAGCTTCCCTCTTCAAATTGTCACCAGAGTCAGAGTGTTCCCTCCAGGAAATGAAGTCCAATTTTCGTAACTCGGCCGCGTTGCGGTGACTGAAGCTTGTGTCACAGAAATAATTAGCCACTCGGACGAGTCCAGTCTTCATTTTACCACTCATTCAGACGTCATCTTTCACTCGGACTCGTTCGATTCTGTAGCTTTAAAAAAATATAATAACATTTCGGTCAGACCTGGTGTCCGGTGGCGTATTTTTTTACTTAATTACATGTTTTATCATCCCGGACAGCTGGAGCTGATGGGAGCTGCTGCTTGGCATCGTTGCCGGACTACGGGGTGACTAAACTAGAATAGATTTGTATAATGGATTAGTCAGGAGTCGCATGTTTCTTCAGTAGTTCGTTCGGTGCAATGAGGCCAACCTTAGGAAATCTGAACGTAAATGTAGTCCTTCAGTAGGCGTTGAAATAAATATTAAAACTGTGGGTTTTATTTAAAATAAAAAATAAGACGTCCGCAAAAGGAAATTTTTTGGCAACAATGTATTTTCTTGTGATTGAGTTAACAGTTGTTATGTTACGTTATCAGAGGATACCTTTCGTCATCTCAATATAACCCGTGATATTTTTTTCAGTGACTGAATTTTCCTGGGAATTCAAGCCAACACAAGTCTGTTAAGAAATTATGAAAGGAACCAACAGAGTGAGACAATTCAAATTGAGGATGATGCCCTTGTTCCTATTATACATCGTCATTAAACTTTATGTTCGTCCTACTGCCGGGATACACAATATAATTCCGTATTTCTCTGTAACAAAACTAAACGAAAAAAAAATTAATTTAATGCATGAACTATGCTTTCGTGGTCACGTTAAAGAATTTTCAAATTTGTCTTTCTTCAATATAACTAAATTTATGAGTATCATGGAAAAAAATACACAAGTAAAGCTCCATAGGAATATTGAGTATTTTGTGTTGTTGTACAATAGATGGAATTAGGACATATTACTTGTTTGTCATGAACAAAAGTCATACTAAATAGCGTTATCGATGATGTTGAAAACAACGTTTGGATATTTTCTTCCAGTTCACCAATGATTCCTACCTTCTCACTGAAATTTTCAGAATTGATGGGCCATGCTTGCAGCCGCTGCTCGCACAACATCTCACGCGTCCACATGTGCCTTGGAGTACGCTCTCGAAAAATTATATAACTAACTGGAGAATAGGAAGCATCTTCTTATTCATGAATGGTAGTAACAGTAAGCTATAAGAACATATACATATCTGTCCACTCTTATTGGTTTCACGTCACACCAGCTTTCTTAGCAGGTGTGACGAATAGATTTTTGACTATTAATTCTGTAAGCATCCGACCCGAAAGAAGAGGCGATTTAATCCGAAACGAATATTCGGAATGAAACTGAGCGGCTGTTGTATATTTTCATTTCGGAAGGATTTCTTGTTTCCTAATATGGGAAAAATTTGGTGTAGGACGTTTTATAATCGTATTTAACAAAATAGTAAGAACCACATAAATTACTTAAGTACAGTAACAAGTGAAGAGCTAGATCACAACTTGTCAACTCAGAAAACTATTCTAAATGCAAGCCCGTTCAGGATGCTTCTATCGATGCCATCATGTGCCCGGCTAACACGGAGGAGGTACACGAACGCAACTGCCTTTGCTGGCAAGATCCGTCTTCGCTCCAACTACAAATTAGGCGCTGCAACAATGAAATTTGCTGGTACTCAGAAAGTGCTAGTTAGTTGAAGGGGAATGTGTGTTTAAAAAACTTCTCTAGACAATTATGAATTACAAATTAAGCTATTTTTTGCATTCCAAGCAGCGGTCAATTGTAGGTGTCAATGTCTAACCAAAAACTTTGCATGACGTTCTGAAGAACTAGGCAAACAAAAGGTCAATGAAAGTAGAAGTTAGTTAGAGGTTGTATGCATGCTCAACGGACAGAAACATGAAGTTTGTTGTTAGGAATGGCATAGCCCAGGAAGTAATGTTTTACGCGCTCATACGCAAGGTTTTACTTTTCACATCTTGAACNCTCATCGGACAGAAATTTGAAGTTTGTTGTTAGGAAAGGCATAGCCCAGGAAGTAATGTTTTACGCGTTCATGAATATTTCCGATACTTAATTAATATGCTTTCAAATATAGGGTGCCCCATACGCAATGTTTTACTTTTCACATCTTGAACATTTAATGCATTAAATGATCAAATTTAGGACGAGGTTTTTGCTCTGAATTTAAGTTGGAAAATGATTTTATGCACGAATTTAGGAACAACTTCTGGTATTGAGTAAACTTTTTCCAAATTCAGTTAATTTGTTCCGTGATGCTGGCATTATTAATGGTGTAAAAACTTTAGATGGAAAACGAATTAACATTGAATTTGGAAACCCTATAAATACATCAACCCGAGTATTTTAATAGGATATAAAAAATCCAATGAAAATAAATAATTAGAATTAAATCCAATGAGCCAAACGCGTATCCAAGGAAAAAACAAGAAAACTCTTGCGGGATCGATAAGAATTAGAAATAGAGCATGTTTCGAAAATTATCTTGTGCGGCCCTGGTGAGCCATTTCTCCAGTAATTCAATAAACTAAACAGTAAATTATCAGTTTACTACAGCCCCTTGAGGTCAGGATGATACTTCTACTACCATGATGTGAAATGGTATACACGGTAAAATTGTTTGTATAAAAGCAGCGGTTCTCCTTCAATGTAGCTGTAGATCTTCAGAAGCTTGAGTTGCCATAGGAGACTTTATTCCTGAAGTAAAAATTAATCAAAAGCTTACACCTTTATTGTGAGCTTTCTTCAAATTCCTGTTAGATTCGGAACTAGATGATTTCATCTATGGTGAACTTTTTCTTGACACTTAGATGTTTGCATGTCGCTGGAAGTCTTTTCTTGAANTTCATGTTAAATTTGAAACCTGTACGCGTTCGTGAACAACTTCACTCACCGAAAAAGGGAATTACTTGATGATTTCATTCATGGTGAACTTTTTCTTGACACTTAGATGTTTGCATGTCTCTGGAAGTCTTTTCTTGAAACAGAGTCACTACAAAGTATTCGAGCATTGCCCCTTTTGTGCCTGAGGCGAAGTTTGTGAGGCACCAGCATGGCAGGACAGCTCTCGAAGGGCATCCCACTACAGTAGTGTTGCTTAACGAACGACGCGAATTTCAGCAGAAAAATTTTGATAAGGAGTCGGCTAACGAAGCAACACACAGCACGCGTTTCAACGAGCCTCGTGTGCATTTCCTCCAGCAAAATTATAAAATGCCGAATGATATTCCAAGGAATGTAGAAGCAACTCATGCTAGTCCCTGATGAACTTTGTGAAGGCCTGTACTATATTTGTGTGTTGCGTGTGTACAGGGGTAAAACGTAATTGTACAAATGATTTCGGCTGCGGGTTACAGAAGCATTGACTGATGCTACTGTAACTGATGAATATTTTGACGGATGGGCTCATTTCAAGCCAACTGAACAAAAGCCGCAGAAGTTAACAAATGTATTTATTTTCTCAAAAATTACTTCTTTGAAAAATGTTACGTATTATTTTTCAAATTACCTGTAATGATTGCTTCTGTATTCCCGGCTTTAGTGTAAAAATTAGGGTTATCCTGGTAAATCAATTTATGTCAGTATTTAAATAAATCAAATCGTTAACAACACAGCTATTCTTTGAGCCGGCGAATTCAAAAGAAGATAAAGTTACAACACTCATCTCACCCGGTAGCTCTGCTCGAGCGAAGATGAAGTCGAGGAGGTTTTGGCACCAAAGTTCCTACCTCGAACTCTTTTTTTTTTTAAGAGTTAACACCTCATAATTGTTGTCAAAATCATGGTAAATGACAAATGAAGAATTAAAAACTCATGCATAACATTGCGCAAACAAATTAAACGCCTTTACCTCAGGACTTTAAAGAAGAAAGTGTTGAAAATGGCGCGAAAAACACAGTTCCGTGGTACCTTGCGAGACGCGCTGCAGGTTCTCATGTTTTCCAGAGCTACCAGCACGAGCCTGGGCTTGGCTTCACGCGCGCTGGGGATGGCATTGCCGTGTTTTATGACATTAGGAGTTTTATTCTCTCCAGTCAGTTAAATGTGAGCTTTTTACGTTCCCGTGTAAAGCGCGAATGAGGCAATGAAATTCTGATGATGGTAGAGGAGACGCTCCTGAGTAAACGAAATACTAGAAATCTGAAAGTGGCACGTATTAAACTTTATTGCTAGACGCGAGAAGAAAATAATGGCTTTTTTATTGATCATTAATTTGAATATGGAGGCATAGGCCTGAAATAAATGAATTGGTGTCTCGCACGTACCATCAGTAATTTAATCTCGGGTAACTTTTTCACATTGAAACTAATGTTATTCTTACCATTCGACTGGTAAAAAAGGCCCAAGAAATTACTTCAGAATTTTTAGATACAGTTTGATGTTAGAGGTTCCTTTACCACTTGCGAGAGAAACATTTAATTGCAATTCAGGAATGCAAATGAATTTCATTTGCGTTAAGAAGCTGTGCTTTAGCTTACGAACTCTAGAAATAGGATCAACTTTTGTTTGATAGTCACTCTTTCAATTTGAAACTATGAGCAAAAGAAGGTATCAGAGGACGGGTTGATATGAACATTCTAGTGCGCTTAGTGCTAAATTTAATAGCGCTGCGATGCTTTGACATTTTTGCGACCGAAAACTGCAAGCTGCTGATTATATTTCGCTGCTCAGATCTGATAGCACTGCGAGCAGAATTTTAAAATGACAGTGATAGGAAGGTCTTTTTCATGCTGATCGTGTTACAAGACTATACGATTTATAAACATTCCAGGTCTGATCTTCTGAGCAGTACAGAAAATCCTAATTTATTTCTGTGTTCTTTATTCTAAATGTTATTCCTAAAGCCATGTTTCTTCCGTAAAAATCTGTGCGTTCCCTGGACCAGCAAATCGGCTTATGCGCTAATTTCCTTATCCGACGGAGCTGCAGTTTGGGATGGTGGTAGAGACCGCTCAGAGATGTTCTTGTCGCAAACTCTGTCTTTACATAAATTTATTCGGGTAGAAAGTATTTAGCAAATTCCACATGGGTTTATTAAGCGTGTATTTAATTATGGTGATGTAATCATAGAGTGCTTTAACGCACTAATAATTGAATAAATTTGTCGGAAATTCGAACGAATAGCATAAAATTGAGTTTCATTGGCCATTAATAGT
>VOMN01033270.1:0-27316 GCA_014899125.1 Orchestia grillus | reverse complement strand
CAGACGGGGGGCTGTTGAACACGGTGTAAGATGGAGGAGGGGGGCAGACGGGGGGCTGTTGAACACGGTGTAAGATGGAGGAGGGGGTCAGACGGGGGGCTGTTGAACACGGTGTAAGATGGAGGAGGGGGTCAGACGGGAGGATGTTGAATACAGTGTAAGATGGATGAGGTGGAGGAAGACAGAGATGTTGAACACAGTGTAAGATGGAGAAGGTGGAGGGAGACAAAGATGTTGAACACAGTGTAAGATGGAAGAGGTGGAGGAAGACAGAGATGTTGAACAGAGTGTTAGATGGAGGAGGTGGAGGAAGACAGAGATGTTGAACACAGTGTGAGATGGATGAGGTGGAGGAAGACAGAGATGTTGAACACAGTGTAAGATGAAGGAGGTGGAGGGAGACAGAGATGTTGAACAGAGTGTACGATGGAGGAGGTGGAGGAAGACAGAGATGTTGAACACAGTGTAAGATGGAGGAGGTGGAGGAAGACAGAGATGTTGAACACAGTGTAAGATGGAGGAGGTGGAGGAAGACAGAGATGTTGAACACAGTATAAGATGGAGGAGGTGGAGGAAGACAGAGATGTTGAACACAGTGTAAGATGGAGGAGGTGGAGGAAGACAGAGATGTTGAACACAGTGTAAGATGGAGGAGGTGGAGGAAGACAGAGATGTTGAACACAGTATAAGATGGAGGAGGTGGAGGAAGACAGAGATGTTGAACACAGTATAAGATGGAGGAGGTGGAGGAAGACAGAGATGTTGAACACAGAGTAACATGGAGGAGGTGGAGGGAGATGGAGGTAAATGTAGAGATATAGAACTCAGCGTAAGATGAAGGTAGAGGCAGACGTAGAAATATAAAACACAGTATGAAATGTAGGTGGAAGTATGCATAGAAAGGTATAGAACACAACGTAGGGTGGAGGTGGAGGTATTAATAGATGAAGGGATGCAGAACACAGCATAAAGGAAGCAAAGTCTGCCATAGAAACAAGATTGTGAAAAAGAAGAACTTTTTAAATTGATAGAAATGAAAGTAACCCATTTCGGGCTGTTCTTATGGAAGTGAGAAGAAAAATGAAAAAATATCGTACAAATGGTCACAAATATAGAACGTTCTAGGAAGAGGCTTAGTTGCAGCACGAAAACATGATTAACAATTTAACAAATCCAGAACTTTTTTTCACAGTCTAGCGTGGGTCTTCATTATGGAATTACCGGAAATTTGAGTTATGCCAGTGAGATATTGAAATCAACCTCATGATTTATTCATAATGAAATCGTTCTCATTATTTATACATCATGAAATTGTACTCATGATTCACTCATAATGAAATCGTCATCATGATTATTTTATAATGAAATCGTACTCAGATTTGCTCATAATGAAATCGTACTAATGATTTGCTCATAATGAAATCGTACTCAGATTTGCTCACAATGGAATCGTACTCAGATTTGCTCATAATGAAATCGTACTCAGATTTTGCTCATAATGGAATCGTACTCAGATTTGCTTATAATGAAATCGTACTCAGATTTGCTCATAATGAAATCGTACTCAGATTTGCTCATAATGAAATGCTACTCATGATTTCACTAAGGTACTGAAGTGAAGTTCAATACGGCAACAAGAAGAGATGAACACCAGCGAGTTAGGGAGTTGGCTGACGGGAGCAGTGGCTGACTTTCAAAATAAAAACGCAAATTTAGGCTCTTTGGATTCAGCTTGAAAGTTGCATCAGAATAATGAGGGGGCCGAGGGATGGGAAGAGTGGAGCAGATATATGCAAATTCCTCATTATCTTCAGAGTAGAGAAAGTCTTATTCGAATCAAATGAAACACTTTTTATGGGTAGGTTCCGGACTGCAATAAGAAAGAATGATCTGCAAAAATTTCCCAGCTTTTGATACTTTCGCAAGGTAAGATGTAAGAAATTCATACTCGTGAGCAGGAACAGGTACCGAGGGAAGCAGAATAACGTGTTTTTGCGTAGTGGCAGTCAGACACATACACCTGCAGGGCGACTTTTTCAAATTTTGATCATTTAGATTACTGCCTCTTAAAAGGCGTTGTTGTTCAATTGCTCTCAAAAAGATTTCCTTGATAGATTTACAATTTTCATGTTTTTTTTCAGAAGTCACCGTTTTTCTGAGTCACCCTGTATAAAAATTCTGCAGAGTTAACACCTCTCAATTTAAGGTTTCACCTCTTAAAAATGCCATTGTTGTACTGAAATTACTCGTTAATTTTCTATACTTTACTGTACACGTGCTGGAGCTTTTGTGTTAGTTGTCGTAGACAGAAACTTTTGCGAGACTGGAACGGCGTCTCAAAAATCTCTTGCTTTCTTGACCCATTCCGTAGCCGTAATGATAAGCAAAAACCAATTACACTTCCATATGCGTTCACAACCCATTTCCAGTACGTCATGAGTTGAAAAATTTCATTAGGGATTAAGCTGCTTGGCTGGCCCATTTCGTGTGCTTTATGAAATGGAAGAAAATCAACTCCATACTCGCATGACTCTATCCGATTGTGGAATAACACAGTTTTGTTCTACCCAACAGAGATAAGAACCACAACCACGACGACGACCACAACGACCACCACAACCACAACCACCACCGCACCGGCCATCACCTCAACTCCTCTTTACACAACTCCGTTTTTCCCGACGTTCTGGAGGCCGTTTGACGACGAGGGGGTGAGCGTCATGAAACACAAACTCGTCTCGTCCTCTGATCCCGCCTCAGGATACCCCGCGGGTTCCTTGTCGGGATCACCGGGATCATCTTCGGGATACCCGTACGGCCGGCAGGGATCTGGGTACAACTCCTCGGCTTCACTCACCTCCCGACGTGAGTATTCTTCCTTTTTATGCTCCTTTAAAGCGGTTTGTTTTTTTCGTTCTAAATGAATGTGTGTTGCAGCTCCCTGAGATTTTTGCCGGTGAAGCAGAGATGATCAGACTCGATGGTCGCTGTTGAAATGAACCTTTTTTTTCTGAGCAACAAGAATCATTATACCAGAATTCACGTACGTAATTCTTCAATGCTGACATAGACCGATGCGTCACCGTACTTACAGCGTAGAAGCTACCGTCGCTTGATATTGAAAAAGATGAGGCCTCCTGTGCGGGGCCTGTGATACGGTCTCCATATCCTTTTTTCTTTGCTGTTCCAAAGGGGCTTACACTGTCAGTAGAAGCAATTCAAATCTGATAAAATATCAGGTTTCCCTCGACTTATGTATACTGCATTACGTTCAGCCTGAGAAACAGGGAAGAATGAAGGGAATAAATAAAATTCTCCTCCCGGAGCTCTTCCTCACACTACAGCTGTCGAGGCGTCCGTGTGTTCACATCACGTCAAGGCAAACTCAAGAGTCCGATCTCGCTTCCGTGTGGACGGCCTCTGGCGGACTAATGAATCGAAGCTGGCATTTCTCTACACTATTTCATGCATTTATCTGTACACATGCGGTATTAAATATATGTTACATGACTATCGCGGAGACGTATTTACGAATGTTCGGAATGCCCATGAGGCTGCCCACGTTNACACATGCGGTATTAAATATATGTTACATGACTGTCGCGGAGACGTATTTACGAATGTTCGGAATGTCCATGAGGCTGCCCACGTTTGTCTTGAGTCATGACCAAGAGCGTATATGTACAGCACACACACCAGCGGTCCAACCATGGCGTGTGAGACACGTCGGTCCCCGGTACGCGCTGCTTTTTGCAGGACCTGAATTAGTCTTGCGTGACAAGTTTCTCAAAAGAGAAGAGGGAAACTTGAGTGAGAAGATTGGCGGATTTGTTTGCGTTACCAGATCACCAAGCTCAAGAACTGCAGCGCTAACAAGAGGGAATGTTGACTAACTGCAAGCAAAATGGACGTCGTCTATGACGTTTCAGCGTTAACGTTTGAGAAGCAACATCGGTTTGTGCTCCTAACTAAACGAAGCCCTCTGAGAGGCGAGCATAGCGTCCAATGCGTGTCGTCTGATGGTGGACTGTTGGAGTGAGGGCGTCATGCGGTGGGGGCGTGTTGGAGTGAGGGAGTCATGCCGTGAGGGCGTGTTGGAGTGAGGGAGTCATGCGGTGAGGGAGTCATGGAGTGAGGGAGTCATGGAGTGAGGGAGTCATGCGGTCAGGGCATGTTGGAGTGAGGGAGTCATGCGGTGAGGGCATGTTGGAGTGAGGGCGTCATGCGGTGAGTGCGTGTGGGAGTGAGGGAGTCTGGGAGGGAGAGGGTGATGGAGCAAAATAATCATGGGATAGGAAAACTATCTAAACTGATCGCAAAGTCCTAATTCAAACTAACGTCACAGAGTGATGATATACGAGGAATTGTTAGCATGATTCTAGCATGTGAAAGACCTAGTTTCAAAAACGATCTCTTGCCTAATACTCAAATTCCAGTCCAAAACGAGCACTAACTCGTTGAATGCTAGTCCAATAAACAAACCCTAATCATGTTCACAGATTCCAACCTAGTAAACAAAAGCTCCACCAATACACAAATATGAGTACCCTGAACTAACCCTTGTCCACAACAAAAATACTAGTCCAACAAATAATACTTGTCTATGAAAACAAGCACGACTCCAATAAACAAGCACTATTTCAAGAAAACAACTCTTGTCAAAAGCTTACTAATATGAACATTTTGCAAATCGTATTCGCATGTAATACTTGTAAAATGCTGAGGCCGAGCTTCGCCAATGCTGAGATAGGATGTAGAGAGAAATTTGTGTGTGTTGTGTTGGAATTTCTGACGTAAGTGCAGCGTCCGGCGACGCAGGCAGCGCACAACTCCGTACGCATGCGCACCAGCTTTATTGGGCCTGCAGAACTTTGCTTTCAGTGTAAGAGAAACGAGTCAATTGTACAATTGGTCATTTATAAGTACATTTGGAAATTAGTCTAACGAGAATGAATCTTGATCTAGGGAAAGCGCCCGTTGTTTTGATGTAACTCATTGAAATCGGTAAAGTGAAGAGTAATGCAACAACTGAGTTTATACTCATATTTGGACTAGCAGTGTGCATAAATAATGAGATAAGAACATTTTAATCTAGAACTCAATTTAGCCTCTCGAAAATTCATCGATATTAAAAATTTGTTCAAATAATTCGTAATATCCGCAAGGGGGATCTCTCTTTCCAATCATAAGCCTTCCGACGAGAGAACAATTTTCCAGCTTCCCATGAGTCGAATTGCTACGAGAGATCTCCATTCACTCAGGGATGTCTTTCTTGTCTTTCTTATAAGTCGGAGCGAGGTCTCACAGCGATGGTGTGATGGTGCAAGACTCCACCCCTCCCTCTGGTCAGTTGCTCCGCATTTTATCCATTTCGCTTCTTAATTAAACTTCCGAGAAAGAATGAGCTCTTCTCACGGCTGCCTTTCTCAAGGTGTCTCCCATATTAAAAGAAAACTTTGATGTCATCACAGAAAATTTCCTGAAGTCCTGAGGATGAGGCTCTCAACGGTGCCTTCGAACCCACGCACACGTGTAAGCGTCAGGGAATTACGCACACGGGTGGGCTTATACGTAGTGTACACACAAGCTATCACTGTAAAAAATTGTATCCCAGCGACATATTTCTGCCCCAGACTGGGATGTGGCGGATTAAAACAAGGAATATTGGTACAGAAATCCATAAGCGTCTGCCACAGCTCTCTTCAATGACTTCTACGAGTGTGCAGCTCTTGCATGGAGGCTAAATAGCGTCCCTCCTGCTCTTCCGTGTCTGTGTCGAGTTAAATCACTTATAAATCCTGTAAAATTTGTCGCTGTATTCCCTGTCAAGCGCAGTGCTGGTGGTACGTCCCGGCCCTGTGTCATGGTCCTAGGTCTTTGGCTCGTTTGAAAAAAAGGAAACGCGCAAAAAAGTAAAAGAGTGGAGCTGACTTCCACATATGCCTACGGTGCGAGAACAACCGTTGTTCTGTACGTTATCATCTGAACTTCGCCGAGGAGGGGCGGCGTATGGAAGGAGATGGGAGGAGGGAAATATCAACACACAAACAAAGAGCTTGCCGCGGACTCCCGTGATGATGCTCACGAGGGTTGCTGACTTCAATCATTCTTCTGTGCTATTCTATGCATACTTTGCCAGGATTCATCTCAAGTTAGAAGATTGAATTATGTAAAAATAGGAATTATTAGATTCCTTCATTTACGGACGCTTCAAGTGAATAATTGAGTGTTAGAATTTATCTCAAAGCGGTCGTTTGAAATAATCGTGAGCGAAGGTCTCACCAAGCCGCCTGAGAAGCGAGCTTATGTGGTAACCCTTCAGCACCGGCGTGCAGAGAAAGAGAGAGCACGAGACGAGAGAGTTCCTAATTGTCGGACCACTCTTGCAGGTGTCGGGTCCATCTTACGTAATGCGAGCAGGAGTTTTATAATATTTGTGTGTATTATAATATTTGTGCAACGTCACACGGACAAAATTCAATCTGTCCGATTGTATTGAATTTAAAACTATACCATCTCTCTCATGCCTCTTCAGCACCGAGTTCTCATCACTAAAGTTAAGTTGTTATTTCAATAGTTGGCTCCACAGGGGAGTCCATGTGTGGGCTCCATGGCGTACTGCTAGCGTGATGGCTTCGTAACCGAGAGGACATGAGTTCAAATCTCGGCTCAGTCGAGGCATTTTCACGTAAGCAGGGAGTACTTCCCTTGGAAAAGGAAGTTTAAACCACACGTTCCTCGCATCCCTCACCACGCCAGTAGTTGTAAGGCATTGAAAACCCAACGGTAAAACGTGTTGGAATTAATACAGGCTCTTTTTTCAATTACGACGGAGAATCATGTAGGATGAAAATATTTGAATTTTTCGCTCTAGGTAGATCTCGTATGTTCATTTAGAAAATTTGTCGTCGCGCCTCTGCAGCAATCTTTAGGATGTCTCCAGTAAATATTACTTGATCGTGAGCGCGCCATTTCTGTGTTTATTAAGTAGTAATTCGAGCACTGAAAAGCTCTACAACATATTTAGTCACTCAACGGTTTGAAATGTAGGAATTAATGAACGACGAATGAGATGAATCTATAATCACCGAAGTACAATACACTTGATCGTATTTTATTCCATTGGCAATGTGACTTATTGATAATCCCTTAAATCTTTTATAGCCTTCTGCTCTAACTTATTTCGACGTTACAATAAATTAACTAACATTTTTCTGGTTTCGACCAGTTGAGGCAGTATACAGGTAAATTTGAGATCGATTGGAAAATGATCACAAGAAGCAAAATAAACATGACGAGGAGATCTTTGAAAACATATATATCTCTTCAATAAGTTGATCAGCCTATCGACGTAAAACTAAAGAACGTTCACGACAAAAGTTAGGGCTACAACATAGGATCATATCACCTGAACAGATTGAATAGGGGCCCTAATTTCTCTGGTTTGATCCCAAATTAGCATAATTTGGTATCGAAATGAATTAGTTCAACTTTTCAACTAAGCAGTTCAGCTCCACATCTGATTTTTTCCGTGTCATGGTGCTCGTGTCTGGTTATCAGCGGAAAAATTTACCCTTCAAAATCTTAACGCACCAAATTAGTTCCATAACATCTCGTTAAAATCGTAATTTTAGTTCTCTATTTCTCTATTTCTTTGCCATAACATACTTAATTAACTAGAGGCATAACACGCTTGATAAAGCGATGACTACATAATTTACATAATAAACCAAATTAGTGACACGACGTACGGACAAGTCGAGTCTAAAATGTCGGATATGGATGTAATATATAACACGCCTGTGTTAGACACACTGCATGGAGAAGGCACCTGCAGACATAGCTTCTTTCGCCGCATCAGAATACATAAAAGCAATGGCATCAGAGTTGAACATTCGAGTAGCTTGCCATCTCAGTGGTTGCCATTTCAGTGGTTGCCACCTCAGTGATTGCCATTTCAGTGGTTGCCATCTCAGTGGTTGCCATCTCAGTGGTTNCTCAGTAGCCTGCCACCTTAGTAGCCTGCCATCTCGGTTGCCTGCCATCTCAGTAGCCTGCCATCTCAGGAGCCAGCCCCCTTAGTAGCCTGCCATCTCGGTTGCCTGCCATCTCAGGGGCTCGTACCAAATACAAGAAAGAGGTTTGAAAGAGGTAGGGTTGCGATTATTCCTAGCGTGACGACTTCAAAAATCGCTATTTTTAAGTGAGAACTAATCGTTCAAATGTCAATTATCAGGAAAAATGTTTGTATATTTAACGAGGATTTGCGAAGTTCTGGAACAGTTTTGATTGTTCCTCAAAAACGGAAAGTCTCAAGTTTAATCGGAGACTTGAGAGCCCTCATAAGTTCGGTGCTTTTTACGACTGAAATTTACGACCGTTTCTTCTTACTGAGTTTGAACTCTTCCCCAAAATGATTGCTTTTCTGACTAGAAGGCAATTGCGACGTACGATGGTATTGCTTTTAATATTCTACTATGCCGCACTGCACATGTGGTTCACCATAATATGCCACACGATGCCTTACCNCACGATGCCTTACTATAATATGCTACGTGATGCCTTACCATGTCACGCCATATCTCACTTTACCTCACCATGTGCCAGATCTTGTCTTGCCCTCATTCCTACCATACAAGAATGCTTGCGGACGCCATGTTGGTGTATTTTTGAAATCACATTGATTTTCTCATTGATTTCGAGCTTGAAGAGTTCCAGTGAGCGCGACGGAGCACCTCCACACGGGCGCGTAGCAGGCACATTGCCCTGATCATCTGAGTGAGCTCTAAAAGAGTCCATTTAATTCCATTTAATTCAAGGCAATCACACTAGGCCTCTAAGACCGACTCAAGTTTCACGATAAAGCCCTTACTTTTAATTTGCCTGCTAATCTGAACGTGGAGTTAAGCCACTGGAATTCTCATCAAACTCCTCTTGTCGGAACTCTAGAGTCCAAGCACTTTCCTTTTCAAGCTTTGTGTTCGGATAAAACGTCCAAAAAGCGACATTCATGAACGTTTCGTTCGATTTGTTTTCGTTTATGGTAATAAATGGCTACACGCTGTAGCCCGAAGCACGCACGCTAAAAGATTTTTAGAGTTCTCGTGTACACGTAAAACGTAAAATATCCGGACGAATGTTATAGACGTGCTGCCCAAGAGGCCTGATTTGAGTTAAATGATGCTGCGGAATAGAGTTCAAAACGAATTCATTGAAATCCTGGAAAAATGAGAATCATAATCCCGATTTCCCTAATTTTATTGAGTAAATTCTCTTTCATTGTGTGCCTCGAATGGCGGGTAAGCTGTCAGACGAGGGATATTTGAGTGCCTGCACCTCGTGCATGGTTAGAATAACTCCTTGTAGCGACAAGTGGCCCTTAACATATCAATAACAGCCATTCACATGCATTCGAATTCGTTATCTACTTCGTTTTCATTATCTTCAGCCCTCCCCTGCTGATCAAACTAATTGCCTCCGCGTCTGGGATTATGAATTTTATTTTATTAGGTTTGGTTGAAGACCCTTAGATAATCTTACTACAAGAATTATGGCAAAGACAATAATTTTAAAAGACTTTTTTTATTGTTACAGTCATTTCATAGAACTGAGCATTTCGGCTACATTTGAATACTTTCTCAACAGCTGTAAAATAAGAGAAAGATAGGAAACCAAATCATTACACTTTTCTGAATAGGAGTTACTAAAGTATAGAAGAAGATATAAAAAATACATATATGTATCACATGCAAGGTCTGCACGGCACGGTCATGCCTCACAGACCACGTGCAGTCGTCCTACTCTGCGTACGAAGATAGCGCATCATGTCATCTCAATAAAACCACACTTGTGCCTCATGAGACGATAGTCGCATTTCCTACAGTCGCAAAACCAACAGCTCCTGCGCCAGGAGGAGTTTACCGTTATCCAACGATAACTTTTACTTCACTTAGAGGAGGGTTTGTTACAGATTGATAAACTTGTTTGTAACGTCATTCTGAGTCGCCAAAACAAATCTTAGTGGATTCAAATGCGATCTATTTTCGTAATTTTTCCCCGGTTGTTTAATTCGCTGTTAATTTTGGCAACGCCTCACGAATTTGTCAAACTGAGTTCGTTTTCAGAGTTACCAAAACTTTTGTTTTGAATTATGTTCAGCAGTTTCTCCCATTCATTTTTTCAGTATTTTTACTATTGTATTTCAGTATAGGTCCCTAATTACAACTACCTCGTCGAATTTACTGTTTGACTTTCTGAATTTCGAGTGATATTTATTTGGGAACGACTTGAAATAATGTGAATTTGTTTTTCAAGAAATATTGTTTTGCTGAATTTTTTCACTAGTTTGAAATGATTTCATTTACTTCCATCGCGTTTGTTCTCAAAAGTAATTTCGAATTGCCTGTAGGTATTATGGTTAGATCTGCCGTCAAAGCACCAGTCTGACACTCAGTTTTAAGGTAACTGCGTACGTCAACTTTTCAACCCATATGAAAATGATTATGGGTTAGTTGGTGGAATTTCTTGAAAATCTTTCACGTGTTAGAAAATTCTAAATCACCTTACGCAAAAGGATTGATTCAAGATAGCCACTGTCTATGTACTGAAAATTCCATCAATTTTACGCAGTCTTTAAAACTGTTGACTTTAAACTATTTATTCATGCCTTTTACACGAAGCAAGAATTCGAGCGTTCCCTAACACCCCTGGTATTTGCAGTGCCGTTGAACAAAACATAAAAAATGGGATTTTTCCTTTAGACTTCAGGGCGCTAACTTTACTTCACACGCGTTGGTCTGCGAGGACGTTTTTCCAATTCGCAAAGTTTTCGCCCATTGAAGAGTCTTCAGTTTGCCGTTCATATCTTGCACTCAAATGATTTTTTAGACGTCTGAGTTTACATGCTGGGGAAGGGTCTTAAAAAAACACCATCATTGTTTTATTTTTCAATATTTTGTGTTGTTTGCGCTCCAGCAAATATCGTACGTATCTTCAGGGAAAATTTCTTTTACTTCTCTCGCGCCTTATCTCATCAATTTGCACGCTATGTTAGCATATTGTTTGGGAACTGAAGAATATTCACTCAAACAGAGTCTCCTAATTTAGAGTTATATTCGTTGTTTTGAAGATCATTGTGTGCGGACAATCGGTTTCCTTTTAGAACGGGCGAACATTAACTTATTTTCATTTGATATACTTATTCAATTCTATTAGTATTGAGTCATTTCATACCTTCGCAAATAAATTATTCCCGCTTATTTTTATTTCGAAACAAAGCAACGTATTTTAGTTCATGTTTTCACTGTAATTTTCATTCATATTTTTCATGAGCTGAGAAAATTTCGAATACAAAAAAAGAAACGACACACGAGTACCGCAAATACAGATATAATGCACAAATATGCCCTAACACACGCGCATGCGCTGCTTCTCAATCCCGATCATGAAGTCGTAGCGGCCCCGAACCCTTCTAAGCGCGCGTGCCAGCACCGTGTACACACTCAATCGTCGACATCTTCTCCGAGTTATTGGATCAGTGTCCGGTGCGGTGTTTATGGCGCTTTGCACCTCGTTTGCATTGCCGGAATGTTGCCTTCGCGAGCCGTAATTCATTCGACTGAACCTGTAAAAGTCGGATGGCGCATCATGAAATTTCATTGTACAAGGCGGTGACCTTTTGAAATTTACCCATTAATGCATAACGTACATTTTTATGAGCATCAGATGGTAATAATGCCCAATGAAAACAGTGTTAACGGAAGCTGAGGACAATAGATATTTTATTCTTTACAAATTGCCTCTCCAATTTTGTGCTGTGATAACTTATGCATGCAATGTAAGAGTGAAGTAAAACTAATTTATTTCTTTATTTCGATTTATGCACCTCTTGACTTTGACTCACCCGCACCATTTACGCAATCGCATTTACTTCAGTAGTTGGAGTATATTTCTCCTTCAAATTTTATATCTGATGCAAATGACTTTCTAGTTTCCCAAAAGTTAGCGAAATTTGACGAATAATAAATTTTATGCATTCATGGGGGCTAGCGAACGACGGATATATTTAGGCCTGTTGTTTCATATATTAAACGTTGCTTCTGGGCAGCCTCACTGTGATCGCCTTCATACATTAGACGTCGTGTCTGGGCAGCCTCACTGTGATCGCCTTACAGTTAACCAAGACAATGAGAGAGCGATATCACGAGTAGTAGAATGACTTATCGGTCGAGGAGTGTCAGAGTTTCTGGCGAGCAGCTGGCGACGCCCGTCCACGTAGCCTTTTGTCCTTCGTACGATTCGTACACGCGGCCTAGCCTCTCTTTTCTTCAAGGTTGCTGTAGCATGAACAAATTTGAATGCGTGATTGGTTAAAGTTAAGCTGTGAAAATGCTTCACTGGTCTTTCTTGTGACAGAAGTATAAGTCGTTTAATCTTGTGGATGCAGAGTGTAATTTCAATGACTGCGCCCAAGCAAAGAGGTTCACATTTTCATAACTAATGAATGCAAGGGCGGGAGGTTGTGTGCGCATTTGAGACAAAAAGCCCGGTAATGAAATATTAATAGCAATTTCCGGAGACTTATGTACGCATTTCTTGACACGCTTGCTATTGACACTGCAAATTCGGGTCAAATTACACCCAGGATGGTTAAGTATTGCTGTTGATGGTTGTTTAAATTAATTTAATGAAATCACCGGGCTAAGTTGGGCAAGTTTCAGTTCAAGTTTTCGGTCGCCCCGTCGATAATCAACCATACGGCGGCGATATCTGCTCTCGGAGGGCCAAAAATTACAGATAATTATAGACGCCCAGCATTGATTTGGCCAGATAGTTGACTTCAAAGGACACTATGAAGGGTAACTTCAAGGAGAAATCCATTCATCCTAAGAATAAACTTTAGTAAAACCCACCATTTTTTGTCGAAGCGCGTATGCTGATGGAAACTGACCATTCTACCTACTGATGTATCCGACGAAGCAAACTCTTATTTCCTTGTCTCTAATTTTTCAGGAGGCAACGACGAAAGAAGGAGCGTCATGTTCTCTTCGTCGCAGTCCACTCTCCACTGCCACCTAGGCTTCTCCTCTGCCCTCCTCGCCATCTTGTTTCTCTACGCCGGCAGCCATCTTGTTCTCTGTAGAATGGATACATCATCCATCTTGCTTGAAGTTTCGCTTTCATTGTAGACGTGTACAATATTTCTATGGAAAAATATTGCGTATGCATCAATGTTGTTCAATCGTATCAACCACCAGTAATGAAACGATATTTATGTCGATGACTGAATTTTCGTTAAAAACTGTTTACCATAATGTTAGTTTTTTAGACGGGTCTTTTCATGGACTTTTATGTTGCTGTAAATTTGACGATTCGTTAAAGTTTGAAACCCATTAGAAGCGACGTGAACCCTTTTAAATTTTATAATCTCAGTGTGAGCAACTGGAATTCTCTTCAGCAAACTAACGTGCAAAAAATGATTGATCTCCACTCTACTTCAGAACTGATACTTCTCAAACAACCGAGAAAAATTTCTTATGAGTTACGTTTTTTATTTTTACTTCAAAATTCTTCAGATATTTGTAAAGTTTTAATTTTAATTTAATTAATTTTAACTCTTCAGATATCGTCTGACTGAAAAAATCACCAAAAAATTAAAATTACAAGTCACTCAGGTGAAACTAATGCCTTCGCTGGCGAGATGATTAAGTGCACTGACAGAGACCTTCGAAATAGCATTATAAAAGTTATAATATTGAGCGTAAAATGTTAATAAGGTGTTACGGACCTCAATTGTTGGCGCGACGAGCTGTTTAGGCAGCCTGCCACTCGCACGTCAAGCTCCGCGGTCGCTGCTGCGGCAGATGGTGGGCGTGTTGAGGTGCCGTGAGCGCTGCCTCTACTTACTTGTACATAAATGTTATAGGGATGCAATGATGAGCGATGATGAGGAATATCCACAAGTTATTGAAAATATATATGAATAGATTGAGTGCAAAGTTTCGATTAATTTGCCTGACTTCCCTGGAGGGTTATATTGAATTTTTTCTATAACTGCTTATGAGTGCGTGCGTAACTGAACATATAGATGAGATTCTCTTTGCTCAATGTTAATTTTTGAAGTAAACTGATATATCCCCTGAAAGGTAGAGAGAAATTTTTGAATTTATGAAATTATTAAAATTGTGGAGGTATTCCCAATTTTACTTAAGTGACTTCAAACACCATAGCGCAGGACACAGGTCGAAAACTCTTCATTTCAGCTTACGACGGCAAACTGTTTACGTCAAACTGTCACGTGACTCTACAAGCCCGTACCTGAATTGCAAATCATCTTTTTTAAAACATTTTCCCGAAGGTTGAAGAAATGAGGAAACGTGCAGTATTAAAATCATTGATTAACTTTATACTTTGGATCCCACCAGAAAGCATATCAATGGTGACCGCGTAACAACAATACGTCGTCCTAAGATTAAGGAGAAATATTAATTTTAAGGATCGTGCAGGGTACAGCAAAATGGCTTGACGCTTTTGTTGGCTTCATAGAAGTCAAGCAAAATGAAGAATGAACAGAAGAATTGTTAACATGGAACGAGGTTAAGCGAAATTCCAATACAAAAGCATGCATTTAGAAACTGAAAAAAATTTTAGTTCATTTCTATTTTCTATCGCTTTTGTTGAACTAAAATATGCGTGAGACCATTTTGCCGGACCCTGTACGCACATATAAATATACATGACAATAAAAATACGAGACTAAGTTTAAGGGTATCAACATTTTTTTACGAAAAAACTGTAAATATCTAATGAGACTAGAGCGAGAGTACTGGTTGGCCTTGCAACGCTGCTCGTCTTGAACTGTATCTTACGCCAGGGGAATGGGTGAGGGGAAAATTAAAAATCTTCCTTCCTATCTTTTACAGTTCTCTTATTCGGTAGGCGTACCTGGTCTTAATCAGACTGTGAACAGCATACAGTGAGACCGATTATTGCCAAGCCGTGATATTGTTACCAGTTAAGGACAAGTGGCAGTGATCGCTATTAGGCGCTTGGATGGATTTCCTGACTATGGGACATCAGTCTTCATCTTTCACAAAATTATGCATCCGCTGTGGCTAAGAATCTGACAGAATTTGTGAAAAAGTACACGGCTTCTTTCTCAAGTTTGAATTGTAATTTATACGAGGAAACTTTTTGTTTATCGTGTCGTACACCAGCTCTAGAAATAATGTTTCGCTCTCAGCAACGATTTGCTGCGAGGCCTCAATTACCGGGGAACATTGCTTTAAATTTCCTCAGTGAAGGTCATGGGTAATTACTCATTATTTTTGCTACCAGAAGAGCATTAACAGCTCATCTCGTAACAACGTCCAAATTTTTTTGCATCAAATTACAACATAATGTCATACTAGAATTCGGCAAAAATACACCTATTCATCATAAAGAATGCTTGCCAATATACTCACCCACTCCCCTGTCATATTCTCGCACACTGCCGCGAGGAGGCCTACAAAGAAGGTTTGCACTCATAACAATAATACTACAGCAAAACTGAAACTGTTCTGATCAACTTCAAAAGACACACATCGTTTGATCCACATGTACTCCTCTGACTCTTACACGTCGTAATGGTTTAGCTGGAATGCAGTTACAATATAATGACTTTAGTGGTTACAAGAATGCACTGATAAGGGAACTGTGAGCAAAGAAATCCGACAAAAGAAGTAGGGCAGAGAGCCGCTCCGAAAGAAGTCATGCACTAAAATGAATTTTCCTACGTGTAAAGTCTTAGAAGTATCGAGTCACTAGACTCATCATCAGTAGCATCAATCTGTAAAACGTGGTAAAGGGAATTATCACCGTTCCTTTCAACACGTTTTACTCATGCATGCTGCATGCTGCATGCTGCTAATGATGAGTCTAGTGACTCGAGACTACGGGTTTCTTCACGTGGGGAAATTAGTTTTAATATACGATTTGTTTTGGTCCTGCTCCTTGCCGTGCTTCTTACCTCTGAAGACGTGCTGTGTTGCAAGGCCAACTGGAGAGTTTTCAACGTGTATTTTTTGACTTATTCTTCTCGACCTCTGGAGCGATCGCAGGGTCACGTTTGGCAGAGGGACTTGGCGACTCCATGGTTAACCTTTTTGTGAAGTCATTTGTGCGGCACTTTGTCACTGATTTTTTAAAGCAAAGAGACTTTAGCGCTAGAGAAAAAAAGATTGAAATGTAGGTGTCACGACGCATCAGAACAAAGTCGGTGGAACAATTGGGCTAATTTACCTTGCTCGTAGAAAACGTCATGAGAGAACGTTTTCTACTCGCATGTCTCAAATATTTAATGTCGTATCGTAACACAAGAGAAAAAGAAGATGCTCAGCATCAGTTCTGAATGTAATAATGTACGAGTACACAATATCACTTACTCACCGAATTGCTCCGATGATCGTAATAAGTTTGAGGCGAAATGATAAAATTTAACAAATGTTCAATTTTTTTGAGGTTGGAGAGGAGTCTTCAATTTCCCAACGTCAATAAATCAAGTCCGCATTCACGACAGTTAAAATGATCAGACTAAATTGGGAGACGGCGCTCCAGAGGTCAGTTCATTTCATCTCTAGCACCCACGGCCGGTCTGTAGACTGCGCAAGCGGCTGTACATACTCGCACCTGCATGAACCCTGTCTCGGCACGACCTGTTCAAAGACATTCGAAGCAGGAGATCCGTTGTGAACCCATCGCTCCTCATCTCCTGGAGGTGATAATAAATTTTAAAGAGCTATTTTTCAAATAGGGTGTACGCATGTAGATCGCAGCAAAAAACTTTGATCGTCTCTGCAAAAAATGACAAGTCCAGAAGGGGCGGAGTGGAGTGGAGTCGCATTCCCATGTGAGTGTGTGAGGGTCGATGTTACCGGAGCACGGGGCTCAACTTGTCGTCGGTCGCTGTCTACATATGTCGACGCCGTTGTTGTTGTATTCAGATGGTCATTATCTGTAAATGCGGACGCCGTGAGTACTGCATTCACAGTGTCGACGCACACGGTGGTGTTGTCGACTACTCAGACCGTGTGAATGCGCCTCTGCCACCTGGGCACTGCCTGTTGACAGATTAATTATCGTGGAAGTTACGCGCATGTTGAGCAGTACAAGTAGCGTTTTGAAAGTGTATGTAGTGTGAAAGATACTCGTACATCACGAGCAAGCGATGCAAGGTAAACTTTGTTTAGGTGCATACTGTAGAAATTACGAGAAACCAATGGAAAGGTGACTTTGTTAAGGGATAACACTCGTAAAAATTACGAACCACTCATGCAAAGTGAACTTCGTTTAGTAATAATACTCACACGAATTAGGAGCCGCTAGCTGAGGCAGAGTCAATTTTGACTGGAGAGCATAATCTAATCAGCGCGCTTACCTGCACCATGTGACGCGGTGGACACACAAGGTAGCTCCTGCAGACAGAGGCTACGTCGCCTTCAGGTGATACAGCCTGGGCACCTCACACAGCGCTTGTACACATCTGTTATGGGGAGACTCGAATTAAATTTTCAAGGGAAAACTGTCGCCCTGCTCGTAAAATGATAGAGTATGGCGACAGGAGCGAGCCCACAGACCCATGCTTCGGCCCCTCTCCGACTCGCATATTCTGCTCAACTAACGGCGTGATGACGTGATCATGATGCCGAAGTGATCAAGTGATGAATTCGGAGAATATGGAGTCTTGGATCAATCTCCTTTTCCGTGGTGGACTTACATTTGAGTGAGAAGTTTTATGGCTATGGGAAAAGACGTCGGCTGATTAGATTTGTAGTTAAATGTTCTTTTGAAGTCTGTATGAAACTGACGTAAGCAAGCCTGATACGAACTAAGAGGTGAGAGAAAAAAGTTGCAATGAACATTAAACCTGGGTTAATTGAATATTTAAAAATGTCATTTTTCTACTAAGAAAACATCGCTTTTGGTTCACGGTTATAAGTTAGGAAATTTCTCTGTGAGTTGAGTATGATTTAGGATTTCGGTGAAATCTTAATTTCTTAGATCACTGAGTTAGAAAAGCTGAACTAGTTCCTTTTCATGCGTTGTTGCGTTTTTCTTAATTCGCCCTTAGGATCCATTACTCTAGATGCATCATTGTTTTAAATGTTTGGTTTTCTGTAGTATTCTGACAACGTTGTGAGTGCCTGTGGGTGAGGAAATGTGGGATGAAACAAGTCCCTCTGAGTTTCCTCGTTCGAGTCATTGCTCGGTCAGTTGTGCAAAATAACTAAATTCCTGCGAACTTTTCAAGAGCGAATAAATTTCGAATTCGATTGCAAGAAAAAAAATTCCCTTCTCTTGAGCAAAATATTCAATTCATAATATTCGAGGGAAAAAATGCAATCAAATTGAACTTTATTGGCTTAAGAGCTAAAAGTTTCATTTAGTTTTTACTAAAATTTCACTCATTGCGACTAGCGCTTTTTTAGTCTTTGCTCAGCTGGTCATTGCAGAGCTGGCGATATCATTCCTTCCTTAGTTTCGCGATAGCTTCTTCGCTCTGAAAGATTAAAAAAAATGAATTTCACTGAAAGATTTTATTTTACTGAAATGAAATATATTTTTTTATTTTACGGAAATGAAATATACTTGTTGTATTTGCAAATTGTTACATCTGGCTATTGTGAGCTCTTTGATACGTTTTACATTTCTTGTTTCTGTACTCAATGAATTTATTGTCCCGACGGTATCTTTTCTTGGCATCTTGACTTACCTATCTCGATGGTGTTTTCAGCGTTGGCTAATATTTTTTCATAACATGTACATTTTTAATTTTTTTATAACTCGAACGAAAAGGTGCATGCTCAAAGAACGGCTTTCAAACGGTTGCACCACGTGTAAAACCCGATCGCAGTTAAGTAATTCTGAGTTAGAGCGAAAAAAATAGTTGACGTAATCAATGAAATAAACCATTCGTTCATATTGTTATGACATATTGATAACTCAGACATTTTGTACAATTTCAACCAAGTTTTTCATGCGTCCCAAGCTGTGCATCTTCAATACTTAGTTGTTTTTGTAAAATTTCATAGTTAAGTGTTTTGCATGTCAAACGTACAGTTGTGTGACAGACGAAAAATTAATTTACTCTGCAATGCGATTTATGAACGAAGTAAAGGCAAAAAATGCTCACTGAAAATTCATGTTCACACAAACATTGCCACACTTGAACGACGCTTCAAAATAATTTCCCGCTCGTTATTTATGTACACAGGTATGTACCTGCCTCAATGTGTACACAGGGGTGTGCCTGCCTCAATATGTACACAGGGGTGTGCCTGCCTCAATGTGTACACAGGGATGTGCCTGCCTCAATGTGTACTCCAAAGTATGCCTCCTTCAACATGTACACCAAGGGGTACCTCCTCCCCATCCCAAAAATAAGGTATGAACATGAAAGGTTCTGTGCAGCGAACCCCTTGTGTCCGCACTCGACACTCAAACGTCGTCTGTGAAGGAGACTAATAAAATTTTGAATTGTTTTCGTCTGTTCTTTTAAATCCTTCCCACAAACATATATTTTTATTGAGCTTCTTGCAGTGAATTGAGCGACCTTAACGAGACCTCGCTGAGCGCACAACCTTCGCTCAGCCCATCTGAAGCCGCGGTGGTCATTTTGGTCTCCGTAGTCGCCAGCTCCGGCAACCATTAGCATTTTCGTTCATGTTCAGGAGGAGGTATCAGTGACACTCTATAGCATGTAAATCTTAAAAATGGTACGTCAATTCTGGTGCGAAATGGTAACAGATTAGCAGATATTGTGCAGGGAGACAATCCTACAGAATAAAGATTTTTCTATTCTTTTGCCGCTCGATGGTCACATATCCTTTCCCTCTAGTAATTGGCCATTAAATGTTCGGTATTATATACCCATCCTCTTCCTATACGTCGGGTGAGACACAATTCAACGACATTACTCAGAAAATGGAATAAGCTTTCCTCAGAGATAATAATTTACGTTTTATAAGGTGATAAAAGCGTATAAAAACATCTTGATTTACCTGTGAAATTTAAAGAACCTTGCGATTCGATATAATCTAATGGATATTTTTATGACATACGGAGTGCGTTTAAAACTAGATCAGGAACAGCGTATGATTGTAGAGTTTAGTAGGACACGCCCAACACATTTCATGTCTGGTTCGCACGATTGGCAGAATGGTAAATACACATCCAACTAACTCTAGTGACGCTGCTATTATCAATGGCAACGCTCAAATTCTGTTTTTTTTAATTTAATCGCTACAGTTGGAAATGAATCTTGCTTCTGAATATTGAAAGAAGTCATATAAGATCGTTCTTAGGGCTGACTTCAAATTTAATTCACCCTGACAAAGACATCCTTGCTTTTAAAAGCGCTCTTCTTACTTCGATGAAAAGTCCCCCCGAAATCCGAGTAAATCTCTTGAGCGTGCGTGATCCGAGAGAGATTGCGTTCAGTGGTCGGCTGAAAGTTCAGACGTCATTTAAAGTAACAAAAGGAAGCAGTCTGTTATTCAAACACAGTTTAATCGGCGACAAAGGAAGTCTCCTGGAGACCATCTGGCCATCGATCTGCCCTGACAAAAGGGGCCCCGCAGGCACCGCGTCTACAGGGGCATGACTGCGACTGTGTGGGGCCTGCGACTCTGTGTACAGACGATGATGATGTCTCATTATGAGCAGACCATCATTGTCACGGGAGCAGGACTATAACTTCCTACAGTAGGATGACTATGACTTCCTACAGTAGGATGACTATGACTTCCAACAGTAGGATGACTATGACTTCCTACAATGGGATCACTATGACTTCCTACAAAAGGATTACTATGACTTCCTACAGTAGGATGACTGTGACTTACTACAATAGGATGAATATGATTTCCTACCATAGGATGTCTATGAATTCCAACAACAACATGACTATGACTTTGTAGAATAGTACGACTATATGACTTCGTACTATAGTATGGCTTATTACTTCGTTCAATATTATGAATATGATTTCGTGCAGAAGGTTGACGGTGACTTCTGTAAGGGAGGTGACTACGATTTAATAAAAGAGATGACACTGTGGGACGGCTGCTAATTTGTACACAAGATGATAACTTTTCATCAGAGGAAACGAAAGACTAGTACTTGGGATGATTGTGACTCTGTGCAATAAGATGACTGCGACTTCGTACGGATGCATCACTACGACTCCAGAAAAGAGGATGCTATTAATGCACAAAACACAACAATGACTGTGCACAGAGCAAGAAGTAGAGGAGAAGCAATTGTCTGAGAGCTTTAATGCTGGCGTCACAGGGCAGAATTTCCTCCGGAAAAGCGTTTCTTTCATATGAGTGGGAGTAATTCATTTTGCTTCAAAGCTCATTCCGAGACGGGAGGAGTTAATTTTTTCACAACTGTTTCTTTGGCGAGAGGAAAGACAAATAGGTTTAGTTTTTGTAGTCATGAGAAGGAGTTCCTCTGCTGTAACAATCTAGTTTGCTGATGTCAAATTCCAGCTCGTTGCGACAAATAATTTTAGCATATAAAATAAAACAGAACACTCTCATCTTTCCGGAAGCTTTTAACCCCTTAAATAAATAATTACCCCAAGAAGGCCGGCGGTGCATTCACACGGTCTGTGCACCCGACAGTGACCGTGTGAATGCGACAACCGCGGCCACGAGATATCTCGGGACAGTTTGTTTAGGGTTTATTGCCGTCTCTCACTGAAATGCAAAGTGCCTAACCTTCAAAAATTGTTGAATGAATGTGCAAATTAAGACGCACCTATTGTACAGATTTTCCCTGAAGATGGGTCCAGGCCCGAAAGATTCAAATTAAAATGTTTTAAGATATTTTTTTTCTAACACTTGCATCATTAATCATTTACCTCATATAAGTTCAAGATTGAACGATGGCACGAGACTCCAGAGAGCTGAACATGAGCCAAAGCTTCAATGAAAGAAGGTCTGAGCTGTAGGCCTAACTAAGACTTCATCGCCCTCATCTAACGCATGTCTCAAAGCTGCCGAAAACCACATTTGGAATCGTTGCAAGAACAGGTCAACATAAGGCCTAGTATTTGCCACAAAAGGCTTGCAGTAAGTCCTAGTATTGGCCACAATAGGCCTGCAGTAAGGCCTAGTATTTACCAGAACAGGCGTGCAGTATGGCCTAGAATTTGCCCCAACAGGCCTGCAGTAAGGCCTAGTATTGGCCACAACAGGCCTGCAGTAAGGCCTAGTATTGGCCACAACACGCCTGCAGTAAGGCCTAGTATTGGCCACAACACGCCTGCAGTAAGGCCTAGTATTGGCCACAACACGCCTGCAGTAAGGCCTAGTATTGGCCACAACACGCCTGCAGTAAGGCCTAGTATTGGCCACAACACGCCTGCAGTAAGGCCTAGTATTGGCCACAACACGCCTGCAGTAAGGCCTAGTATTGGCCACAACACGCCTGCAGTAAGGCCTAGTATTTGAAAAACGTTCAATTTGGAGAGGCATTGATGGACGTATCGAGCTCGTGGCAATGAAGGAACATTTTAATGGACTGACAAATTACGAGGGTACTAAGTAAGCTACAGGATGGCAGCTCATGGTAATCATGTTCAATGAGATTTGAAATCAAGAATTTTCAATCACAATTTTACCTACAAATTCCTCATCTATCCATGGACAAATGAAGAAATTTTCTTGATTTATAGTAAGAGAAAGACCCTCACTGTTGAAACGAGACATTATTGCCTAATTAGGACATCGTTATGCAATACTCTGTCTTAGAGCACTGCCAGTTAAACACTGGGGTGATACAGCCCTAAAATTGGCGGTGAGAACGTTCCTGTGTATGGCGTGGAACATGTTTGCTCTCGAAGAGTTCCGAACCTGCGACATCATTTTCCATAGCCCCCCATGCTACAACATTGCGCTCACTGGCCATGTCATTCCTGAGAAGCGTGACGTCAACCTCGAGTCATTTGTAGAGTTTATCTCCCTACATTTTTCTGCCACATAGACAAAGAAGTTTCTGAAAAAAGCCGCAGCTTTTCGGCTAACGTTCTTAACAACTTTCGTGCGATGCTCTAAACTGATGTTGAAAGGAAATGATGTACTTTTCAAGATGCACTTCCTCTTCCGAATAACTTTCTGTATGTTAACGAAAATGTTCACCGAGTGCGTTCAACTGTCTCTTTTGATGATCGCGGACTTCCATGCCCTTTTGCAACTCACGAACGGCATTTTATTTTTATTTTTGTACTTCTTCAAAATATTCGCTGCAGTTGGAGCCTTTATAATTTAATCTGCGATGCGACGCACACTGCAGAGTCTCGTCCGATGGTCCCGGGTACCGGCGTATCTCTGTAGCACACAAAGGGCATTTAGTTTTCCTGTGAATGGCCCTTGTGTGCCTGACGAAGTTGGAGCTGCTACAACAAAACTCGAGAACAAAGGAACCTCTTGTTCGATTCGTCCTGCGTTGCTCTAAAGTGCAAATTCAAGTAAAAATTCCCCCCTTGGTTACAATCTCAGAAAACTGTGCAGAATTTCCTTGAAAAGATGAAGAAGATCGAGTGGAAAAAATTCCCAAAAGTCAGACAAAATCCTCGATGAGAAGTAAGATCCTGAAAGTGGGGCCAAAAATAAAAGAAATGCCGAAAATTAATTTGAATGACCGCACACCTGGAGTGACATAAAGGTGCCGTAAGCCATATGCCGCAGAGCTAAGTCGGTGGTCCTGCATCCGTGGGAGCAATATTTGCAGAAAAAATTATTTTTTCACATGTCAGACAAAACAATCTTTACCAAGCGTAGAAAAGAGTTGGGCATCAAGGTTTGGTGCCCACATGTGGAGAAAGAAAAACAGTTTTACTGTAATTATTTCAATATATCATGCAAAGCCGCAACTAATTCGTATAATGTTAACCCAATTAGTTCCTTCGACAAAAACTTTAGCGAGCAATGTCTAAAAAAATTGCACAAACACACCGCTCTTATATGCAGAACCCAATGTCGTCATTATTATGCACAGACTTTATTGCATTCCCTTATCTCGTATCAGTATAGTGTCTAATAGCCTAAGTGAACTTCCGTGTTTAAAACGATCTAATAGAATATTGTTTATAAACCAAGCCGCCCTCCGAAAGTATAATGATATTTTTTTTTTCAATCGGAAACATTTAAAACTAGTTTGCTTCCTCACTATCTGGAACTCTTCCAACACGTTAGACCCGTTCGCCTTCCAACACGTTAGACCCATTCGCGTTCCAACACGTTAGACCCATTCGCGTTCCAACACGTTAGACCCATTCGCCTTCAAACACGTTAGACCCAGTCGTATGTTACTTACTGGAATGGTAAAACCAGGGCTATGTGTAGCCGCTAAAAACATACTAGTTCTGATATAAAATTTTGCAAGGTTACGTACATGTTGTTTCGTAATAATTTTAATGACTTGTGGATTCATACGTTAAAAAAGTTAAAAATCATTTGTATGATATGTTGGCAAAGGTTTCGAAATCCTGTTGTCCCCATGGTGGCAAAAATTTCGAAGTCATGTTGTTTTACATATTGGCAGAAATTTCATGCATGTCTGGTGGTTTCATACGTTCATACGTGCGTGTCGGTAAAATTTCAACACGGCTTCAGCTATCTTGAAACGTACATGTACGAATAGGTTCATGAGTTGTAAAACTTCGCGGAATGCTGCTGACCAACTGCGAAGTGAGCATAATTGTTCATGTTTCTCTGCCTCAACACCGTAATGCCGTCCATGCACACCGGGAAAGCACTTCCCTCATTTGAAATCCAACAAAATACATCCGAGCTGTTGGACAACGGGTCCGTCCAATTGCTGCTGGTTTCCCGGAGTCAGTTGGAGGTAATATTACAGTTTAATATTTACCGATATTACACCGACAAAGTTAAATATCTTGGTCTCAGTTTCATTTTTATTTTAAGTAAAATCACGAGAACCAAGCTATTTGAGTATAGCATACTGTTACATCTCATTTTGCCTAAATATGTTATCGTTCTCCGCGCGCTGTACGTCAGAAAACGCACTTCTGGCCCATTTTACATCATTGCTGCTATGATTATCTGCACAGCTTCATGTGGATGACTCGAAGCAATTTACTTGTGAAGTCTACATATGTGCTAGAATCTACCTGACACATGTATACTGCTTCCACTGCACGCTGCACACTGGGTGTGTAGTAGACACTGAGACGATACACAGTACGCATACTGCACATACTGCAATGAAGTTTCTCTTACGTACGTTATAAGGGTCTAATTTAGAGTAATATCGCACCCGTAAAAGAACAAAATTCTCAGTTCTNACTACTACTACTACTTCTACTACTACTACTACTACTACTTCTGCTACTACTACTACTACTACTTCTACTCTTGTCCAGCGCGTTGTGACGTACGCGTAGATCAGGCACTTTTTTAAATAAAAGTAGAATGGCATTCAAATGAATTTTGAGGAGTGCCGTGAGCTACTGGTGAGCTGAGTTTCGAATTTGAAACTGTATTCTAGGGAGCTGAACTTCAAAACCTAAATTTAAATTTTGCAGAAAAGAAATCTGGGACTTGCATGAATTTAAACGCTGGTTCGGCGAATTTCATGATCTGCGTTAAAATGGTGACCAGCAAAATTTATTCAAGGCTTTAAATTTCCCTTAGCTTTTGACTGCAGTTTCGTGAGTGCACATTTTGAAAAAACGCACCTTGTACTTGCCATTTCTTCCCTCAACTGCTGCCCTCATTTTAGAAATGACGTCTATTAACCTTGTACCATCCGACGTACAAGGTTGAAGGTGTCTTCAACATCTCTGGTGATTTATTTTGCATCTTTTATGTTGAATGAATTATGTTGAATGACTCACTCTCTCGTGCAGTATTTATTAAAACTAGAAAATTATAAATGAGTTACAAATACATACATATTATTTATTACTACATCAACAGCGTATTGAGGGAACAAAGTCAAAAGTAACGAACAAATCAACTAAATTTGACGATTTTATTTGAAGCTGTTGCGTAGAGGTAAGCTCTTCCTCCTGTCCTGCAATCTGCAATTTATCAAAACAAAACAAATTTAATTGAGGGTGCGATGTTTTGTTTACTATAGGCAAAACAAATTATCTTTTCTCTCTGTTTATGTCAATGAACTAACATAGTCGCTTTAATATTCCGCTCAGAAAATATTCCGAGACTTCAGTGTACGAGTATTCTTAGGGGAGTTTCCTCTGAAATTATCCCGAGACTCTAGGGTATTGTTAGGCAAATTTTCCGCGACAAAATCCTAAGACGTTAGGGTATTCTTAGATAAATATTCTGAGATCAAATCCCAAGGCTTTAGGAAATTCTTAGATAAATTTTCTGCAATAAAATCCTGAGACTTAAGGGTATTTTTAGCTAAATTTTATACTCTAAAATCCCTTGTCTTTAGAATATTCGTGGATAATTTTTTGAGAAAATATCCTATGATTTCAGGATATTCATAGATATATATTTTTCTGAAGAGATCCCGAGACTTCAGGGCATTTTCGTCTAAATTTCTCTCAGAGCGTCGCTAGGAGTCATGACGTCTCTGGCTGCCGTGACGACAGCGCTGTGCGAGAGACTCTTCCTCGGTGCTTCGGTGCTCCCCATCTGGGCATTGAATATATTGAAATTTTCTGCACATGATATACTGAAACTCATCACTTGTGATAGTAAAATATAAGGAGTTGAATAGCAGCAGTGATGAGTTAAATAGCGAGTGCGTGACTGAACACTGTGATCTTAATGGAAATAAAGAAATTCGCATGAAAATACAGCAGATTCTGCATAACCAGATCATACAAAAGGAGCTGTGTGACTTGAATTTGGTATCCCAAAATGAACTCAGTTNAATAAAGACATTCGCATGAAAATACAGCAGATTTTGCATAACCAGATCATACAAAAGGAGCTGTGTGACTTGAGTTTGGTATCCCAAAATGAACTCAACTGATAGATGGACCTGGATAAATAGGCACTTACCTATACATATACGAACTTCCAAACTCGAATGACTGTGAACTCAATTCCTTTCACTGCTCAGTAATTCAACAAAACGCGTTCTCACAGCAGCACAAACGATATTTGTGCTGGCAGTTTCCTGACAAGATGGCGCCACTTGCCAGGAGTGTGCAATAATGTACCGTGCATCAGGCCAGAAACGTTCGTTTCGCCCACGCCGTAAAAATGACCACTATTGCCGCGATACAATTTCCTGGGCTTTTTAGAGACGCCCCGCACCGTCGCCCAGA
>VOMN01033267.1:0-18873 GCA_014899125.1 Orchestia grillus | reverse complement strand
CTGAGCAGTGAGTGTTGAGGCGACAGCAGGCGAGTGGACTTCGTGCCAAACACGTTTGAACCTCAACTTGTAAGGGGAACTGGCGTCGTATGAGAGAGTAGAAGAAACTCTAGAATTGACTGAGAAATTTTCTCCAATTTAATTTACGCAATTTCTTTTCAAAAATAAAAAACTTTATTTAGTAGAAGCGCAGTCGTTTATGTACAATGGTTTAACAGATTTTTCTACAACAAAGAACCTATTCTGATTTTCCAGCAAATGTTAGATGAATTTGCAAAGGGGAAAAGACCCCTGTCCAAATAAGTACAGCCTGGAGATGAAATTGGAGCTAATCAGAGGTTAATAAGTAAAGAAACAATGGAGAGGCAAGGATGGGTACAAGTAAGACATCCCACCTAGTACAAGGTGCTCGAATGAACTTACGATCCAATCCCAGTGTGTAAGGGGCATTGATTGGAATACTAGGGCTAACATTGAATGGGGATATAAAACGATCAGGCATTTAGGCGAAGAAAAGGTGTGGATATCAATGGCTAAGTACTGTGTATTAAAAACAAATGCACTAGGAAAACAATTAACAATCCAGAATCTTCAGTGTGGAGGAACTCAGCAATCCGTTTTGTGAGTGGATAAGAAACGGCAATCCATTGTTCTTCACTGAATTAGTTTGTGATGCCAGAGTGGCCCATTCAGTTGAAGTTCGAGAACAATGTGTAATTAGAACAATGCGCATGTTTTAAAAGTTAAAAATCCACTTTGGTTTTCGTAATCACGGAAATAACTACTGGTGGATGGAAACTCTTCTAATTTTTGTCGCTAAATGGAAAATCCGCGAATAGCTTTCTCACATATAATTGCCAGTAATATTGGCATATTTTCATATTTTTTAGTGTTTGAACACTCAGGAATGCCGCAACAGAAAGATTAGGTTCTCTCTCACATAAGATGACACCTTCAGGAGAAGTGTGGGCAGGATTTTGAAGAGGAAACCCTGATCCAATGTGGTGTGGACTTCGTGTTCTCCCGATGTTAACTTGATAGGCAGACACAATTCAATCAACTGAAAGTTGATTACTTCTTACTTTCAGTTCCGACTTGGACGACACTGGCGCAGTCTCAGATAACGTGCCATATATGGCGAAATGAACAACTCGTGCCGTGGAAAAATAGAAAAAAATATTCCAACTTCATAATCTCATTTTTAAAAAAGCAAGATGTTTAGATAATTAAATAATGCCGTGACAGTCATAGTGCTTATCAATTTTTGTTATCATCAGAATTTACATGAAAAATTGTTGCATTACATTAACCTGAAAAATTTATCCGAATATACTAGTCTTCACTTAACTGGCTTTCAGGTGCATGGTAATCATAGTAAATAAATGCCACGTATTTCTGAAGGTCTGTGAGACACATTTAGCAATCTTGTGAGCAGTAGTTAACCGAGATGTGTGAAAGATATTCAGTATAGTGTGTTCAAATGGAATAGACCGATTCTTGGGTTTTTGCCTAAGTCTACAGCCGTTAGACACCAATCACGCACAGGTCCCCGAGCATGCCTGAAAAAAAGAAGGGCTATTTCAAAAAAGACCGCTCCCACGATTTTCTTACACCACCATTACCACTACCCTTCACTGCTCATCCACGTAGAAGAAAGAAGGAATGCAGAAATAAAAATCGCTTACACAGTCATTTATTTTCACGATTAGGTGTCAGAACGTTCGTGTTAACATAAAAAATAGCTTATTTTACGACGACAGATTCCTATGATTTACCAGCCATGCTTTTATATTTTGAATGCCGTTTAAAGTACTGACCGCAAATTCAACGCTTAAAATTGTGGGGGATTTACATGTCTAGTATTATTCTAGAGGATTTTTCAATGTACTCACACCAGTCGATACATAGTGGATTTATCAACCAATTTTAACCGGAAAGAAATTCAGAGCCGTGGCTGCTAAGAAATTTTGACTTCTATTTCATGGGTGTTATTTGTCTTGCGAACCATTGCCTTCAGCGAGTAGCTTTTCTCGGTCAAGATCGTTGAAGCCATCAAGACATTCATAGGTCTCAATGAGTTGCCATCGCAGTTTTATTTGTTTGACCGAGATATGTTTCAACCGCTGAAGACGCTGTCCATAAGTAAGGCACCGAAACCAAGACTACAGCATATTCCTGATGTAGTCGGACTAACGTCTCATAACGAAGTAGTATAATTTTTTTGAAGTAAAAGTCAAAATCTTTTGCTATAAAACCGAGAATTATGATCCTTTTTCAACTTACTATTATTCAGTGCAAGAGTTTAAAAGATACACTGTGAATGTGTTTAAAAAGTATTTAGAACGTGTGTAAAACGTATTTCTGTGCCCAGGTGAACTTGAAGGTAAGGAATACGTTTAGCACTTGCATTCAAGGAACGTAGGAATTGTGTGAAATTGAAATTCTTGCTCAAGCAGCGAACATTATGTACGGGGATGCAGTTTTACAACGAGTAGACCTCAAACAGCGCAGGGCTAAAAATGGTTCAAAGCCAAAGCCTGTGGCGACAGCCCAGATCGATTCGAGAACAGACTTTACAGGAAATGACCATGACATCCATCACTTGAATGAAGAATCAAGATTGAATTTACGGCAGTATATAAGATATACCCATCGCCGGCGGGCAGCCTGATATGATACGCTTTCTCAAACAAGGACACGCCAACAAATTCATGAGCTTAAGAAATCCCGGACCTAGCCATCCGCTCCCTTCCCTCCCGTCGAAAAACGTTGAAGACAACACACGTCGCACCTATCTTCTGGAATCTTCTCAGTTGCACATACGGCAACGTGTCCGTGAAATCGTTTAGAGAGGATCCATGCTGGAGGCATCCTCAGTCGTATCGACTTGATAGAAAGTGGTCTGAGAGGCACGAGAAGTCTGGTTGGCAAGTTATTCACGCGCAGTTTCAATTCTATCGTCAGGTTCTACGTGGCGCGAGTAGCGGCCTGAAACCTATCTATTCTAGTGAATTGTCATTAATGTTGTTTGGAGTACTTGATTCAGCTCGTCACATGGCAGCAAAAATTGGTTTTCATTTCTAACTGTTTGGCTGTCCAGAGCTTAAATTATTGGTCACTTATCGTTACTTGATAGGAGGGCTTCATTGCAAGGGACACTCTTCAGCTCAGGGTCGTTGATTTTGAAGCTTATCTCCCAAAGCTGATAAGCATAACTTAACTAGATTTATATTATGTCTCACGTGATGGTCGTTGCGTCGGTTGGGAATGCATCATTGTTGTTGTTGTCTGTGTCGTAAATTCCTTAACCCCTATTAGATCGGTACTTTACGTTCAAATCTCGTATGATTAGTTTTCCTGTCGTTTTCTTTAACCCGCACCCAGAGCACAGTTGAAACACATGCTTAGCCCGTTTTGGGCAGACTCTACCAAGTAATCCTTAAATATTGAAATCGAGTACTTTGTGAAATGTTCGAGCAGCCGACGAAAAATTATTGTTGCGTGAGAGACTCGAACCCTAGGCACTCCTGCCTGATCTCACGTTCATAGGTGCCGCCTTGATTCATTTGACTATTAAGTCACGCTCTTATCAGTGAACTGTTTGCTTAGAATTAGATAGCATTCAGATGGGTACTTAGTGAATTTGCGACAAGTGTTATTTAGAAATGGTTCCCGCAACTTTTTCCCATGAGGTATCACTGGTTTCTTGCTAAAAAGTGAAAGATAATCAGCTAATTTTTACTTTCATGTGATGTATTCAGTTACTGATCATGTGCACGTACAAGAGTATGGGTAATTTTAAGTTAATGAATTATCACTGTATCAGTGAAATCATAAATTACTCGTACAATCATTCAAGGAATCTCTCAAAGGCCATTTATCGAAATGTTTGATTTAAAACCTCATTCAAAATAACGAAAAAATCCGTCCCAAACTTTGGCTTGGAAAATATTCCAACTGACAATGGTATTCTCACAATACTTACATAAATCGAATAAAGTAAAGCTGAACAGAAAAAGAAGAGAACAGCGAGTGTTCGTCTTATTCCTGCAATCATTGTAAATCTGAAAGATAGAATTGAATATATTAGAAAAGGGTAACTGGAACGAGCCGAGTGGTTCATCTTTGGGTTTCTGCCCGAGTCGTGCGCCTTCAGACAGCGAGGTCAATTTTTGATGGCTACAGGGCACCACAACACAACATCTGTGCACAGTCCGTGGTGCAGGCTGAAACAGAGGACATGACATTGAAGCAAACATTTTTGTACCTGATACGTTTTCTAACATTGAACTCTCGTTTGACTCAACGAACTATATCATTGTAAAAAGTCTGTACATAGGGATACATTTTATACACTGGGAGAAGACCAATTAGTACGATCTTGACTTGAAAATAACAATTAATATCTTTTTTCGTTCCTTGGTAAGAATAATGAAGAAAGATTGTATCTACCGCACAGTTTACTCCATTATCATTACGCAAATACGTTTGGTAGGATATGTTTGTCACATACACAGTGTTTATGTTCGCTTGGATAAGTTGGTGACAAGGTGCCCAGAAAAATAATGAATTAAACAAAATGAAGCAGGTAAGCTAAAATGTAAAATACCGAGTAAAAGTATGTATGTCTAAATATATTAATAAATTGTTCGACTATGAAAAAATATAGTGCCTGTTCTTGTTACTTTTTCGGTGCGCATGGAACATAGATTAGAATGGTTTATAATATTGCGTTCGACACAGTGCAATGCGTTCTGCTTGATTATGCAAATAGGTTATATTAAGTGAAACATTTAAATACCTGTTGTATTTTCATGCTTTGTGCCAAATTACGCTCTAATTTTTGTATTATATCGAATATAATTCTTTCTAACGTTATTGTTTGTTCGGGGAAATGATGTGATCATCTGGTTGGCTGTTAAATGGTCGTTCGGCAGGTATGAGCATTTGATGACAACAAGGCGGTGGGAAGGTCATGTTTTGGAAATGTATCTAAGGAAGTTTGTAAATTGGCCCCTACAAATAACCAGGAAGAATGAATCTGATTCCAAATTCATTTGGAAGCTCTTGGAGGAGGGGGTTCTTCCCTGACTTGATGACTAAATAAAAATGAAAATAGTTTTTTTATTTGAACAGGATAATCCACCTACACAAATACGAAAGAACACATCCAAAATGGCTGTTAAACCACGGATTCAAAAGGAACGTTTTAATTATGCGGCCTCCAAACAATCATGATTTGAATCCTATAAAATGAAGGCTCATTTCAAGTGGGTGATTTATGCTAATGGCAAGTAATACTCAAGCTTATCTGTCCTGTTAGAAAGAATTGGAAGTGCTTGTCAATCAATAAAACCATCTGAGATAGCTCAATTTACACCGGCATTTGGCAGACATTTCATTAGGGTATTGAAGAAGGTAGGAAAGAAACCTTGTTTTCTTATAACCTACATTTATCATAATAACTTGTCGTACTCAGTAATTGAGTTCAGAAATATGTAATTATATTGAGAAAATACCGAAGAACAATGTCATTCGTATTTGTTTGTTCTTTTGCATGATCAAAGTGAACGTTAAATTATGATTTGTATGCATAGATGATTAAAAAGAGGAAAACTTATAACACTCGAATATTCAATTGAAAATGATTTTGAAAATAGCATGAACAATTCTGAATCTTGCAATTTTTTCTAGATATCAATTGAACGATCACAACAAAATATTGTCCAAAAATTACTTTATAGAATCAAGCAGATCATCCTGTAGTAGAATCACAATACTACTCCGAACACGCCACCCGCAGCGTTACTCTGGTCACGTGCTCAGGAAGGCTGGCACAGACCGGTGTGTCACTTATCAGCTAGCTCTTTATACCATCTAGGTCCGTAAGAATGCAGACAGCAAAGTAGAACTTATCAAGAATAAAAAAAGGGATACAATATTTAAGTGTGACATAGCCTTCATGAAACACCGTAATTACAACACAGAAAAGTAAAGAATTTCTCACTTTTGTTTGTTTTAGTTATTTATTCGATTGAATTCCATGTAAACCAAAACATAAATTTATCTCTATATATCATAAAACTTATCCTAACTTCGAATCAGTAGTATTTAATTTCATTTTATGTTGGTTGGTTGATAAGCAGGATGAATATTGGATTATATTTCTAAACACAGTTTCATGTTACTGATCAAAGTATTTCAAACAAGTTTTTCTTCTTAGTAGAAGGAATTTTTTTTCGTACCTTGCGGAAAGCAGACACAAGGCAAGTATTCGCTTGAATTTGATTGTTCTTATTTTGCTGCCTTCCAATGATAACATGGTACCTAGAATACAGAATTACCCGAGCTCAAAAATTGTCTGCATTGATGTAGCTCCATCAGCTTCATGTTCCATTCTCGACATCGCTCAGTTCTTGACACATCACATTACATATTCCTCGACAGAATCGTGCGTCAAGCATAGCACTTTAAATTCACATATGCACAGGCACAGATTCGTTAAGTCCAATGTTAAATATCAGTAACTTTGCCGGAGTAGTATACTGTTCAGTCATTCAAATAGTCAGCAATATTGAATCGAACATTTCATTTCATTTTAAATGGTGTTATTAGTGTTGCATTCAAATGAGGCCCAACCACAGTATCATTTATCAAACAGGTATGCGTACCAAGCGAGTTTTAATCAAAGTCAGATGCTGCAACACAAAAATTAAAGTTCATTAATGCCCTATTTATTAATTATAAACGAAATATTTACCCTCAGTGTGTGAAAACACTCTTTAAAAAATTTTTTAAAGTGACATTTGCTTCTACCGGCTATCAAGTTAGCATTTTTGCGGCTTAACAATGTAATCATGAGCAGGATTCCCTAGGAATAATTCTCAAAGATTTGTTATTGAACAAAAAAATGACAATCAGGGAACTAGTCAAACTTTAGCTCACAAATTGAATTTTTGGCAAAATAAAACGTTCAATTTTTAAGTTATTTATACGGAACAGCACTAGTTATGAACCTTACTGATAGTGTTAAAGTATATATATATATACGTATATATGATATTTGTCGAAGCCAGTGTCCCCGGATCTACATTATGAACCAAAACATTGCCACACCAAAGAAGAGATAAATGAAGACGGTAGCCGCTTATTGAGTTTGAAAAAAACATGTATTAAATCTGCTTTCGAGTTTTATTACAAAATCGTTTCATGCGTTACAATCTTGTACTCACTGATGCACTGAAGAGGATACAAGCAAATAGAATGGAATAAGAGGATACGTGTGATTAGAAAAAAATGAAAAATCCCCCTTGTTTACTCTCAAATACGTTAAAGGCGAAATCCATGCCCAGGCAATTTTTTAGAATTATACCAGTTCAACATACTCGAAGGTTGATTACTTATATTACATTTTATAGACTCCGTTCAGCATGAAACACAGACTCATAAAATTCATTACGAGCGCAAAAGAACTTGTGTAAGTAAAAGAAAAACAGTTCCAATAACACACTCTAATGTTGCTAAATTAATTAGCGTTTCCTTGTCTACCCAGAGCACATTGGAAACTCAGTCTATTTTACTACTTTAACTTTATCATCAACTCAACACAGAGATATTCGGAATTTATGTAATCCAAAGTGTTAGAATTATACTTATTTTTGAATAGAGGATGTTGCATCAAAATGTACTCGCGTCTAGCACGCCTGCAGTACTGTACATGAAACCGTGAAATTTTCCGCCGTTTCTGCACAAGGCAACACATACGTCAAACGAACTGCGTTTCTTTACTTAAGGTCTACTTTTTCAGGCAACTCTAATAATTTTTTGGGGATGAATACTGCATACATAATTTGTACCCGGTCGGTAACTTCCGCATCGTACATTCGTCAAGTGAAAACTTTCAGGTAAAAGATGGGTTCGAATTCCAGTACAAACATTTAAGCCACCCAATTTAATTTATTTATGGTTCACACAACGAAAGTGATTTAAACTGAGTGATGTTAAGAAGTTAATGAGTTAGCTTGATTGAACAGCACATCTATAGAATACACGTCCTCGCATTAGTCAAATGCAACAGGCACTGAGCCTGTGCATGCGACAAAAAAGTCCCCGTAAAATAGAACACCTGCGCTCCTTTTAATTACTTGAAGCTTCTTAGGAAACGACATTCCTAATAAATATTTCAACACCTGTTTTACGGCTTGGAGTTTTTCCCAGTGAAGTGTTTCATCTACACTTTATTATTTCATTTTGGACTGCTTGAACCTATTTCTATTGAATAAAAGACAGTGAGAACGACCGAACGACGTAAAAATATCTTAATGACTTCAACGACCTGAGCTCAGATGGGTACTTCGACAGAGGGCACAAGAAACAATGGCCAGAAACTGCTTATAAAAACTATAAGACACCTCACATCCTAAATTTCCTTGCCGCCAAAATTTTCATAATCTACAACCGACCACCCAAGAATATCAGCTCCACCCCTTAATCCTACGACCGGTTCAAAAACTCATTTATCTTCAGAAAGCTGTCTCCGTGAATACTCGACATATTCATATGTAATCCCAGTGTCGCTTCAGACGAAGTAGAGCCGTCTCATTACGAAGGATGAGAATAGGAATAATCACAATGATGTAGAGAAGGACGAGCAACTCGAACATAGCCCTGTAAAGTTACCACCACCTTGCGTTGAGCCACACGAGCTGGAGCCGTTGCATATGTCGATATACATAACAAGCCACTTGCACGAGTGGGGTTCTCCGTGTCAGCATATTAATAAACACGTTTTGTTTATGATTTCCAGAGAGAGCAAGACTAGCAAGAAGAAAAAAAAGTTCTAATGTTTAGTCCTGTGAATGGGATATGCTGTACGTCCTCAAATGTACTTAGGTATGAACACGTTAACTATGAAATGACGAACAGGTGTAAGTTTTACGCCTGCTGGTTGAGAAGTAACCAGCTTCGTAGTTCCCGGCCCTGTACATGTACTGCAATTTTTCTATATAATGTTTGAGACGAATAACTCTAATAAGATGAAAAAAAGGATGAAATATCGAAAGGTGTCACATTTACTGTATTAACAAGAAGCAATGTTAAAAAATTAATAAATTTTAAGTAGCTCTAACTATCTGTGTATGTTAGATATGAAAATCAAGTTACAAATAAATAAAACCGCTGTAGTCATTTCTTCCTCGTGATCGAGTACGAGTTATCAGCAGTATTTTGATTCTTTTCAATACCAATATTAAGAAAACTGGACAGATTTTTCTTTCTGGTCGTTCTTTCTTTCTAGTTCTCTCGGATCAGGTACAGCAGCTTTATCTTCAAAGTTCACTATGTTACATTTAAGCGCGAATTCAACATGCAAATTTTGAAGAAATTCATCAATGTATTTTTCCATTTTCAAATTGTTCGATTATTTCAGAATAGCTAGAGCTTTTATCAAATAAATTTATGAACTATGTTATGCCGAGTATATTAATATTTACATTCTGATTGATATACTTACAAACTTATTGTAAAAAAGAAGACTATTAAAATAAACAACTTTTTCCAATAGCAGTTTCAAGAACTACGATGTTTTCCACAATGTGACCTTCCAGTCAAGAGACATCTCAAACTCGGCAAAATAAAATTAAATGCTCTTCTTATTTTTCTTATTCCTTCCATTCTACTTATTGACCTCTTTTAAAACAGTAACTTTTAACTATTTCTTCACATATAATAGTTTTGATTCATTCAGAAAACCTGTATTTTCGACTAGCCCATTGCTGATATTTGGTTAAAAATGACGTTTTGATTTTGTTCAACATCAATTTTTAGTTGGCCAATATTTCCTGAATTTAAAACAACGCTTCTTTGAACACTTGAAAGAAACTCTTCCACATAAAAAACATGGATTTTTAATATATCAACTCGATAAATAATAACGAGAAAACGAACTTTACTTTTTCAACTTTAACTCTTCTCCATCTAAAACGTCGGTGCCTTTTCTAATAATTTTTTGTATTGATTTTTTCTTCGACAATATTAAAATATTTTTCGAAGTCGAACCGCATGTACATTATAGATAATGACTTTGTAATCGTTTGCACATCGATTAACTGGTATGGAATATTATTCAACAATTCAAAATACAAGTATGGGATTTATTTTTTCTTTGTGGTGACCGGACAGGTTCAACAGTCTCACGCCGCATGATTTTTCTTATTCCCTGATAGTGATCTGTTATATTCTTGCGCAATATTTTTATATACTTTATTTCAGTTTCATTTTAGAGACAAGCTCTAAAAGGCTGCCTGAACAGACATTTTAGGCTGCTGTGTTTGCATTCGCATGAGTAAAGACTCAATTGATTTGTAAAACCTAACTGTAACGCTTTTACTTCTTCACGAGTTGATATTATACCTTCATGCATTGATGTGTAACTTTCATAGAAGTAATGCGTCATGTTACATCCTCCTTTGCATAATTATACTTCATTCGCCGTATTTAAGTTTTTCAATTGGGTTTCTGAGATTTGGCTCATTTTTATATTAAATGAGCAATGCATAGTATCTAGTCTTGATTCACGGTTTTCATTTATTTATACTATAATACACAAATGCAATTTTTGATCATATTTCGTAAGCTTCCATATAGCTCAACGTATATTTTACTACTATGATCATTTCTTTCAGTTAAATAGGCGACATTTAGAAGTCTTGTATTGTTCATTTAAATAAAAGCTCTGCTCATCATCCCACTATATAATAATAGCCTAGTGTTGCCCGCTTGCTCTGTCCATCCGCTCGTCTCTCTGTCACGCTCTTAATTAAGTATTTAGGTAGAAGAAAATTCCCGGGTCTGTATTTTTAACTGATCAGCGAGACTCTGAAATAAAGCAGTCCGTATCAGTGATACTAAAAATAACATTATTTCATGTCAGAGTTACCGTAAATAAGAGGGCGTCTTAAGAATTTAATTTCATTTGTCCCTTCATTTTTGTCCGGGTGCGTCTACTAGTTTAAGTATATGTACAGGGTGACGCAAAAAAAGGAAACCCATTTTTAAATTAGTTGATTTTAGAAACTACTAATGCTAGGCCTTTCCTTGGAAAACTGTGCGATACGTTGACATTTTGAGCATATTTTTTTTATTTCATGAATATACCTTCAAAATTGTGAATCTGGTAGCTCATCAAGTGAATAAGAGAAAAATTCTTAGCAATTCTAAGCCATTTGAATTTTCCTTAATTTGATTACTAGTAGAATATTATACGCCATTTACCATTTCCTCAACTAGTATAGCCACTGCAGATTCTACTTTTGAAAACTTTTCTAGAACTTGATTAATCACTGGGGCTTCTATTTCCTCAATCATTTCTTGAAGTTGATCACCGTTTGTAGATTACACATTCTTAATGTTTTCATCAACATTATTAATAACTTCACATCGACTTAATTTGTCATCTCTCTACAAAATTTGATTTTCCTTAGCGGTTTCTAATTTCTTAATAGTTTATCTAATTCGAAAAGTCACTGCACTGAAGATTCTACATCTCAAATATTTCTATCAACTTGAAGAGTTACGATGACTTTAACTACAATAATTTTTTCTTCAACTTGATTTCCGATTGTACTCAACTTTACTTCAGGTGGGCGTCCTTTATAATTTCATCAACGTGATCTGTCGTTGACGATTCGTTTTATTAATCTTTGTTACCAATTTGACTAGTAATCAGATTCTACCTCCTTTATCTTTTTTCTACTTGGTTAGTCGTTGGGGTTTCCAACGCTGCAATAATTTCTTCTATTTGATTGCAGATAGTGAATTCTGCATCCTAAAATTGTCTTTTAATTGATTGGGTTTTTTTATGCTAAAATTTCAAGTTTTAAGTTTAGATTATTCCATTAATTGTAAAAAAAGTACGTAAAATACCGATTACGAGAATTTTAAAATGAATCTAACTTAGAGAATTCAATCTGAAAGCCATAAATTCCATTGCATTGGGGATTTTTATTTCACACTCATCATTCGCCAGTACATCGCACTTACTTTCTTCTAATGTATAGTTTTCTTAACAAGAAAGTATACAAAGCTAATTTTATTGAAAATTCATTAAACCTTGACATTTTTTAAGTAAAAAATTTAAAGTAATAAATTTTTTCAATTGGAAAACATCGTTTACCAAATTCTGTGAGAATATAATGAAGGTATTTATTTTTGGAGCTCTTTAACATTCCTTAACGTAAATGTCCGGAAATAATGTCTCTCACTTTTCCTATTTTGTAAGCAGAATATGGTATATCGCAATTATTCATTTAGATTTTAAGTTTAAATGGTTATTTTTATCCAAGACTATTGAAATAACATCACGTTACTTCTGTCTTATACCAACAACGTCAACGAGCTCCCATGCCCACCTAGATAGCAAAATTTAAAATTCTTCATTCAATTTTTGTGGGTACTTCAAGAAGCATGTTTTACATATATTCCTGTAAGCTATTTATTGAATCATGGTTTGGACGTTAATGGTTCATGGTTGATGGTTCGATGGGAATGATTTCTATGAAGATTTCACGCAGAGATCTTTGCGAATTCATTTTTTACGAGAGTCATCAGAGGCCCGATTCATATTTTCTTCCATGTCTATTCTGTTTAAAATTGTTTTTGTTAATACTATGTCATTACCATTTTCCTACCAGCAGTAGATGCTACAGCAGAAGTTCCTCCACATGAAGATCTCACTGCCTCTTTGGAATTCATTTTATAGCAGCAATCATAAATGAAAACCTCATTTTTTAGTAGCTTTTTTAAATATGAATTTTCTTTGCAATTAATGAACTCAGTTTTTTATTAGTTTATTTTTTGCTATGTTTGTTATTTGAATTTTAGACACAAGTTTCTTCTAGCATTTTCAACGATTCATCATTTTATCTATATTAAAACGTCAACCTATTCTACTTTCTAGTGTTTAACCTCGTTTCATCACTAGCTGATTACAACTGAAAAAGCCTCTGCCGGACAGAAATAGGTGTATGCATGAGCATATGCTCCATCAGGATGCCTACCCAACCCTAATGCCCTCATTCAACCCCCCCCACGCGCGGCTGTTTACACTTGAATGCAAACCAGATTTGACGTGTCAACTTCTTTATTTCGCTGTTGGTCACATTTATACTCGATTATCTTAGAATAGAAAATTAGAAATTAAAAAAAAACGTTTGACTGTATTCAGAGCATCAGTCCAGTTGCTTTTGTGTGTAGAGTACTTTGTGTTCACGAAAGTAAGTTACGCTCTAAGTAAAGCATTGAGGAAAAATATCTTGAACTGAAAAATGTTCTTTTAAGATCACTTGAACAAATGATATAGTTAATATTTTTAAACTGCACGCTGTCCATTATCTTCCCCTTGAACATTTTAACCGATTGAAATATTTTTTTGCAAAACCAAAGCATCTCATGCAAATTACCAATACAGTAAAAATCGCAACACGACTACTCACAAAGATAGATATATTTTACACAAGTGAAAAACTACAGTGTGTTAGGAACGTGATCAGAGATTGTCGATGTATAGTTATAGATTTCTACGAAGACTGCTCTGTTCATTTGAAAATAAGTAAAAATTTTCCTTAACTGAAAAACCTAAGGCAAGGAAAGACAAAAACAGCTATTGATTGATTATGTTATGCATCATATGTTGCATATTGCTCAGCAGGAGACCATGGGGTCACACAGTCGGTAGAGGACCTCAGCGACCGCGGACTGAAGCTCTGCGGAATAACGATGAGCTGTGCGGTCCGTCTGCAAGAAATGAAGCAATAATGTGCCATAAATGGAAAGTACATATCTTTTCAACTGTGACTTAAATTATAAAAATGAACAAAAACTCGTTAGTTCTCACCTAATTTTTAAAACTAGCGCTCATATAGCGGCCACTAATGCAAAGGTGTATTTGAACAGTTAAACTCTGCGTTTCTATTTCTAGCTTTCATTAAAAATCGTCAATTGATATTAAGTGAAGGAACTTAACATTCATTCCAAGCTACTTATCTGTCCATTAATCATTCAATTGATTAGGAAAATTGTTTTTATATTCATCATTTCTCGTCTGCAATTCTAATCATCGAATTCAAAATGCTATTCTCCGGGCAGTAGCACTTCGGTGGCATTCAACATAATGGTCTGAGAGTGATTTATAGATTTTACTTGTTTCTGGGTGCGAAAATTTCAAAATTTTGAACTTGGTAGCGTTTATTCGATATTCTTCAGTCACGGGTGTTAAAAAAATTGAAAACAGTGATTCACTAATTTCCTGCGTTCAATTTTTGGCTAAGAACTTCCAAGAAATATAAAAGCAAATAAACGATAGTAATGAGAAACATAAAACGGTTTCTTGCGAATTCGTTCAATTCTAATTAATGAAAATAGGCTTCTAACAAACGTCAAGTAGAAAATTGTTTATGAGTAGCTTCAGCATCAGCATCCCTTCCTCCATTTGTGTTCAAAATTCCCGTAAAGTAAATGACTCGGATAAGGATAGCGGCAACGATTTATCGTTTCAATTTTTCACAAATATGCTCTGCTCATTTTTAGGAAGCAGGAATAGGTTGCAGTGAATGAAAAAAAACAGATCTTGGGGCTCGGAGCCAGAACAATGAAATCAGTATTTTTTTAAGCCGCTTATTAAGAAAGTCTCAGTCGGTCCCAATTCGAATATGGAGTTAACAACTGCTCTATAATGATAACCTTCCATACATAACTGCATGTATCTCGTTTTCTCCCAGGCAACAACAACTTTGAGCCACCCCTATGCGTGTTGATATAAGAATTGTAGGAACTACTGAACGTCACTGTATGTACCTGTAACCTGAAACAGGTCCAGCCTGGGGTGGATTCTGATAGTACCTCAGGCAACTCGAACTAAGAGAAGATAATCCCATTAAGCCGTAGCAAAAACCCATGCAGAGAAAGGTAAATTTTGTAAAAGAATTTAACGAAGCTCAGAGAAGAACAGGTGAAAAGAAGAATCCCTTGAAATGAACAGAAATGATACCTAGAGATCAGTATGGCCTTGCAAGTTCGAGGCTTCAAACTGAGCTAGGCCATAGAAATTAACGTAAACTTGAATTAGAACAGGATGAACTTACTACAAAATTGTGTTCCTTGCAATACCATAATATCCTCTTTGCGCAGGTTTTGTAGTGGTGTGACAGAGCAATGGTTTCTGGCACAAGGTAGGTTCTTCGGTTCCCTGGAACATCATCTGAAATAAAATAATATTCTCAGCTTTGGCCGATTTCGCGATTTGGCTTATTTGCAATGCATATCAAGATGCCATAACTGATGACTTATCTCTTCATAATTCAGATATACTAGGAAAATAATCGTTCATTATGAAAGATGAGGCGTATTAATATGCGGGATATATGATGTTTACCGTGGAAGAGTATAAAAGTTCAGCAATATTAGCGTTCAGGTTTTTGAAGTACCCCCAAAAAATATTATAACAAATGATGAAATTTCATATTGCGTAGTATCAAACTCTTTTCAGCTGATGAATGAATATATATAAAACTTTTTTTTAATTATGTTGAATAATTCAGCCCCATTAACTTTCGTTAATGTTTATAAACTCAGTAGGAGCGATTAGAGACATAAATTCACTTTGATTCTGTCGACTCCTAAATTACATTCGACGACTGGGTGAGTGACTCTCCTAATGTAGCGTCATGCATTGTAGTACCATTAGCATACTGGTTAAAAGTAAAAAGTGCGTCCGTTCTAGACAAAAGTGAGAGTTACAAATCCATCTCACTCTAACCAAATTTTAGAGCTTAGGTGCTGTGCTGTACAGGTGCTCGGAAATTTTTGCAACTGCTTTATAGAGAAATGAAAAGACATTCAGATTGACTAGCTTCACAACAAACTCTGCTAAAGATAGTCCAAATTACTTTTGACAAATTACAATTTTAAGTGTGTATTTTGCCAACGCTCCACAATTCATCTCATTGAAATTAACCAATGACAAAAAAAATGTTCGAAAGTCTCAAATATTGCCTTGTAGCAATAGGAAGAAAGTTTTTAATCGCAGTGTACAAAATGAAAGTATGCAAAAAAAAACATGTATTTGTTTTGCATAGGTAGATTTATAATTTAAAATAAAAAATTGGAATGCTGAGTGAGCCTCTAGCTCATCCACTGATATCAGCATCCATTACGACATTCCGGGCACCAATTGAAGCTCTGGACAGTTCGGACACAGAGATGTGCCCGACCTAGCAGGTTAGGTTAATTGGCCCTTCGAAATCAAATAATCTGGTAAACATCGTGAATATGTACACAGAATCGACATTAAATTAATGGTTTTCCAATTCATGTCGAATCGATTTCGATAACGATTTATCAATTTGAGTGGTGTAAACTGCACAACATCGTCACTTGTGTCGGTTGCCAAAGATCAGTATTATAAAATGGAAAATTTTCGGAAAAGATTGCTTGATCAACGAATGGTTAATCCCGTTCATCAATGACAAGGAATCTACCTAAAACAACATCAGTTTTATAAATCATGAGCACAGGAATATTGAGACGTGGTCTGCACAGGTACAAGGTCATACACATGGTGCAGTCATGCGGGACCAGTCTACCGCATGTGTGCAGAATGTAAGAGAGATTTTGGCGACACGAAAAGCTATCTTCAATGGAAGCGTGAATAGTATAACCCCGCAAACTTGATTTCCAAACCCTTTAATAATTGAAAGTTTCTGATTACTGAAGTGCAACTATCGATTTAATTTAAAACATATGGTTTTTGTACAGACGTGTCCATTGACTCATCGAAATGGTATTTACGTCCCAAAATAATTTTCATTCATTAATTAAGAAATGCTCATTCAGAAAATCACTTCAAACTGAACGCACTATTTCACATGATCCTTCTAAGCGTTTCGTTGTGCTTCACAACCCTCAACTTATCGTTCTTTTGAGTCCGCAGTGTCCCTCTTACGCTGGAAATGCTTGACGAAGTGAACGGTTGGGTTGGCGACGTGGCGCGGCCGCATGATGTACTTGGACCGGGAGCGGTAGGGGTTGGGAATGTCTGAGCGCTTCGTTTTCCTCTGGGTCAGCAACAGCTCATTGATTTCTTGAGAACAGATGTTCTGACTGAGAGAATTTTCCTTCATTTCATTTTCGTTGTTCTTTAACGCTGATGAACAATTTTCATGTGGCAAACACTTTGATGTTCTTATAATAGCCGTGTCTGAATTCGTCTTCGACGTCTGTTTATTGCTGACTGATGAACACTTCTTGGGTACTTCGGATGTGATATTCGGTGTCACGAATGTAGGGTCGTCTTCCAAAAAGTCGTAGAAATACACATTCTGCAACAGAAACCATTCGCGTACTACACAGTGGATTCCACACTAGAAGTAGCTTCTCTAACCTTTAAGGAGACTCCAGATCCCAAGCATAATATGTACTTGGGAGTAAGCACATTCTCGTGAAGTGATCTCATATAACGAGAGAGGGAACCAACTCCTGGCATAACAACCACAGAGCAAGCGCTTGGTACTCCAGATAAGAGAGAGAATTTCGTTCAGCCATTTCCCGTGCGTAGTTTCACCAAGCTCAATGATAACCTCGAGCTTAGAATTTCAGTATCCGATTATTTGTTCACCATGTTTTTATTTCGAACGTCGTCCATCCGAAACCCAATATCAGAAAAATTCTAATACAATTCACATCAGCCATTATTTGAATAATATGATACATAAATTACACATTTAGTTACTTATGCCCATAAATGAAGTTTTTGAAAACGGATCCCACGTCTCAAACTAACTATTGATTTAAGTAACGAAGACTCACTCTGAAGAGATAAGAAGCATAGTATCCAATGCCTTTGACCATCTCAATGAGATCCACCGTCTCTCTAGGCATGACGACTTCGTCCAGGTCCCACATGGCGACGAGTGAGAACCTCGCCGCTCTCATGTGACAGTCTGCCTGGGACGCAAGCTGCCCGGTCATATGAATTCCCTGAAAGTGTTCATTTGTTTTAGCATCATTAAATGTGCAGGGAATTTCATTTAGGCATTGTATTGGTCACACAAGGAATTACTCATTTGGATCTATCGTATGAAAATATTGTCCGGAGACTAATTATCTTCGCCATGAGATTCTCATGCTTCTTCGGTTCCCATGGAGACCTTCCGTTGAGGCATTCAATTGTCAACGATTTTCTGATGTAGCAATCGCGACAGACCTATTCGGGTAGTAACCAGTTCAATCGGCCAAGCCTGTAAAGTTTGCAACTAGAGAAGCTGCTCAAGACTAATTCATTAAGACCTGAAACGTACTTGAACCAGAGCCTCCTCTTATCCGGTCCCCATATTGTCCAGACCTGCAACCCTTACAACTCAACTCCCTGTCGGGAGTTAACCGCTTGCAGCCGAGCTTGTATTGTTAAGCCAAATCTCCCTCCGTCCTTAAAAATAAATCCCTAAGAAAATCCTAACGACGTTTTCCTTCCCCTGCTGAAAGTACCCTAGACGTATTTAAATAATCCCTTCTCGTAGCTCTGAACACAAACCTAAACCTCAGGAGGAGACGACCGTGCCCTCAACAAAATAGATGCGACAACATGATACTCATTCGTGTTACTGTCATTGGTAAATAAAAAAAGTGAATCGAACACTGCCCATGTAAAATTTAAACTACTTACGAAGAGACAAGGAACATTTATACATCCAAGCAAACTTACTTCTCGTACGCTGTCTGGAAGGCTCCAGGGCAGAACTATAGCTTCACCTCTTCTCACGTAATACTGAAGCACTTTGTCCACATCCTCCCCAATGGAGTAGTTGTAGAAGAAGAAGAACT
>VOMN01033263.1:0-14255 GCA_014899125.1 Orchestia grillus | reverse complement strand
CCCGCATCACAGTGCGGCATGAAATACCAGCGAATTTTACAACCTCCTTCATTGGGTGTTCCTTAGCTCGACCAAATTTAATAGCCTCTTTTTGTCGTTCCGAAATGGTTTACTCTCGTCCCATGGTTGTGGAGCAACGAAGAAAGAAGTTTATACCTTGCTTGCTCTAAATGAAGACTGATACCCGTCCAGTATTTGCACATAACCTAAATTTCGGTCACTGCTTTGAAAGTCGATTGATGAACGTTGTTAATAACTGGGGCTCAAAAAACAATAGGTACTAATTTCAACTCCCGTGAGCTTATATGAGTGACATTTGTGGTGACAGAATAAAGAAAATATGATTGATAAATCAGTGAAACAAAGTGATCGTAAGTGACCGTTGTTAATAGTTAGGAATCTTCGAATATTGGCTTGGATTGCGGACGAGTTTCATTAGACAACAGAGGAAAAGGTGGCATCAGAACTTAATACGCCTCGAAACATTGCCACTTGCACACGAAACATATCACGAGACCATGACTATCATAGGAGGGTCAAACTTCGGAAAATAATTAAGCTGAGTCCAACGTTAAGCTGCGAACAAATTTGTGCAGGTATAATTTAACTTGGGACTTGAAGAAAGAATGTGACCTTGTGCTGAGTCTTCGTTGCACTTGTTTCTTTGAACTTTCGGGTGTTCCCGCATCAAAAGCATTAGAAAGGCTATGAGAAATCTTTCCATTGTTTGAACAGCATAACTCCAACCCCTGAAACGAGGAAGCATTATCATGGTGATTCAGGCGACTTCCTAGTCGTATCTGGTGAAATTATGACCCTGAATGGCCTAGTTACTATTGATAAATGTTAATTTAGCCTCATTGAAACAGTTCGTAAAATCGCCAGTTATTCCGTTCATAAGGCATAGGGTAGGCACTACAGGGTTAGGTTAGCTAGTTTTATTTATCTTATGGCACGGGGACTGGCGTCCCCAGACAGGCATCAGCTATAAGTAAGTTACGTCAGCTATAAATAAGCCTTCGAGACTCGTATTTTTCGTGCCCACACTCCTTTCTATTTTCATCCTTTCTTCGCTGATTATTTTTTAAGTTTTCTTCCTCTGTTTTCATCACTTTCAGTTTCTGTGCATCGGGGGATCCTGTGTGCGAACACGCTTATACTTAGATTTCACGTTTCCTAACGTCCATACTTTATGGTTCCTTTGTTTCGCTCCCTTGAAATCGCATTCCATGGGGCTAAGGAGCTTTAAATGAACTAATAATCTAATCTAATCTAATTTAAGTTTATCTGACCGCTTATTACTGGCAATGTTCTTGCTGCTATTGAAAGTGTGGCTAGAAGATGATCAAAAATTTGGATGACAGTGTGAACAAGTTGTTTTCGAATATGTTCAAGCTTTAGCTTGTCCGAAAAACCTTCTAAGACGTCGAATATGTTCATTGCCGAGGAAGATATCAAGAAAAGTGTTTTTAAAAGGAGATACAAGGTCGTTAATGATGGAAGAATATTCGGAGTCTACACAAGGTCCATTGAATGTACCTGAACTAGTAAATATTCATTTAAGGAAACTTTGATGAGACCAAGTTTCACGTCTGGTCTTTTTTCTTGTAGATTTTTGTGTGAAAGAAACTTTTCTCTTTAACACGGCTAGGACAAACCAGCGAAAACTGGACGAGTCCTGCCGTGTGACGTCTGCGAGAGATTCATAGCCACCATTTTGAACTTTTAAAACAGGTTACAGGCGCACCTGTGAAACATTGAAGTGTGGGTACGGGTTCCGGTAGGATTTGAGGATGATCTGAATGGCCTCCATACAACCCTCTTTTCTCGATATAGTAAAAAATGATCGATTACTAGAGAATACGTCGTTGTTCCGTTGTAGAAATGTAGCAATATTGCAATATTATTCCACAAAATCTGAATTACCCTGAACACCGCCACAACTTAAATAGCCCCAACGTAGGCATACGTAGTTAACAGATGCTGCTTTTCCTCAGTTGCAAGACTTGGGATCGTCATTGCTGAGCAGCCAATCATGGCCAGGCTGCCCCACTCGCTTCTGTGACGTCACAACCCACACGGGGGTCTCCAGGTGCGTTGGTACTGAGCTGAGAGGTCAGATTGTCAGTTAAATTACACTTGGTCAATTAGAATCATAATGAACTAAGTAAATGTCAATCCGAAGCTTTTGATTGATATGAGCAGTGAATTGACACACCTTAAAAATTGACGTCCCTCAACGAGGGTTTACTTTCATTTTTTGAATCAACAATGGATTGAAAGTGAAATATGTCGCATTTTATTTTACTTTTAGGCACAAAATTATCTCGTACAGAAGCTCCCAGTAAGCTTATCGAGTGGGCTAAAGTTTTCTAGTCAGGGAAATTTGTCGTTAGGTTCGCTAAAGAGATTCAGAAAGACATTTTATATTATACTGGAATTAAAAATCACTGTTAATCGGTTTAAAAGGAATTAAAATACCGCCGTTATATTTTCTAATTAGTTTACCAAAAATGAACAACGCAACTATGTTTTGGTATCAATTTAAATTAGGGAACTAAAAGTGAAGAATAAAATGCTAAGCCGGGATAAAAATGTTGAGGGGCAAATCCCACTATCACTGTAATAAGCAATTGCACAAATTATGAAACATAAATTCGCAAAAAAATAGGGATTGATTACATAAACTAAAATCGATGAATTGAACTTAGCTTTCTCGGTCAACGAAAAAAAATGCTAAGGAAAAGAACTACTTGTGATTTTGAGTGACGGCTTACTTTTTAAAATTATGAGAACACTAAAATACGCAAGTCAGTAAAACCAGGACCAAGTCCTAAAATCGAAAAGTTATCACAGATAATTTTGAAGTCACAGTATGAAGTGTGGATGCGGATTGTTGAATGAGGAGGCTGAGCTGCCATTACACCTGTGCGATAGCTGACCTCATGATGTTCTGCGATCCTCCGTCCTAATGTACGGTCGGTGCCACCGACGTACTTCGATGTACATACGTAGAACACGACTACATTCAAAAACAAGAGACTCTATCGCAACGGAAATTTTTCTAAAATCAAAAAATAGTTTTATGGAAAAATTGTCGACTAAAATATGAAAGTCGATACCAGTTGAATGATAGGAATTTTCACCTATGTATGTTTTCTAATTTATTCATTATTTTATTTCAGCGTATGGGAGGATTTGTCTGGAAAAATTCATATCAATGAGCGGAATTTTGTTCTCAACTTTTAGTTTCCTAATTATTATTATTTGCTTCAAATAAAATATACATATAGGCCACAATTTCAATTATCTTGCAAATGACAAGTTTTGTGTGATATTTCTTTGAAACAATATCTGCTACATAAAAACAAGTACATTTCAAGGTGCATCTTAATTTTTCCTTAGAAATTCTTTGCCTCAGAATTGTTTTTAGAGAAGCAATAGCTACACAAGGTAAGAGGAATTAGCGACCATTGTTTCCTACTGCTGGTCCCCATGGATGTATTGGAATGACGGCTAGGGTTGGTGAGCTGTTCAGTTAAACGCGGTTAAATAAGTGCGTTTTATCGCTTGGTATCGGCTAAACGCAGGAAAACAAGCGCGTTTTATAACTTAGTATCGGCTAGACGCAGGAAAGCAAGCACGTTTTATCGCTTGGTATCGGCTAGACGCACGAAAACGAGTACGTTTTATCGTTTGGTATCACACGTCGTGTGCCTGTCAATGAGCAGCCTTCATTTTTTGGTCTGAAATATTATGGGTTTATAGGCTTTTATCTGGGCATTTTTTTACTTATTAGTTAAAATGGTGCATTCTGAAAATCTGACTTGAAATGTTGTTTTTATAGTGAGAAAGCATGGCGTTCTCGTTATGTGATTTCATGTAGCAACTTTTCAGAAGTTAAAATACGGTTTTTTGTTTTGGGATCAAATTTTCATATTCTCTTAAGTCTTTCACTAACCTACCGGAGATATTTTGTTTCACATTAAAACGCCCCAGTCTTCTAGCTCTGAAGCACAACCTAGTTTTATAACTGAATACCTTTTCTTTATTGAACACTTCCTTGTAAAGCATCTTCGGCAAAAGGACGCTACAATTGTTTTTTGCATGTGTGCGGGATTAAAACCTTCTTTAGTTTTCTTACTAGATGTCGCTTTGTTTTTATTACGTTTCACAGTTGATGACTGTAGACTCGCAGTGTCTCCGGCAGCAGACTCGTACCGAACATGTTTGGATAATAAAATCGTTAGTGAAACAGAAATATTTCATCAGCAACTCTTAAATTAGAGCATAAAGGGTTGAGGACGGATGTGCCGCAGGTGCCATGAAGCCCACAGGCCGCGGCGGTGTGAGCTGGAGAGCCACGGGCCCGCCTGCCACAGCCCGCCCCCAGTTTCCTTTTCTCGCAGTGGGTTCGCGCAGGTCGCCCTGCTCTTCACGCCACCGTCGACCTTTACGTCTATCGAACTCAGGTCAGTGTGAGGAGGAGCATCGACTTGTGTGAATTTGTTTTCATTGCTCAGGAGTAAAATAGAAAAATATTGCCAATTTTTAGGAAGTTCTTCTTGAGCTTAGGTGAAACTTTGATAATCAATTTTCCTATTCAATTCGTTCATTTTGGAACGCGATGTAAAAAATTTATAACCGTCTTTTCCTCATTGTTGTAGAACGAAATTGTGTGAATTTGTCTAAAAGTGAGTTCATAGAACGCAAAAAGAAAACTATTTTCTCGGACTGACGATTACTAGATCAAATTCATCCGGTATTCTTACTTGTTTTTATTAGCGCACTTCAGACAAATGAATTGTAAAAATTACGTTTCGAGATTATTTACCATGAATTCTTTCAAAGTTTTTATTAGTACAAAACAAGGGCTTCCTTTAAGCCTCATTCCCAAAGATATACGTCGGAGATCGAAAGTAGAATTAAGAAACATTCATCATGTTTGTCTTGGAAAAAATCAAAAAATGTTTACCAGGCTATTATTAGATGGAGTGATTGTAATTTCTAACGTAAACTGTCCCATTCACAACACACATGTAGTTGAAACAAATCGCAGGACAGATTCGGGAGATAATCCTACCAAGATCATCGGTGTTCGCACTAGCACATCGCTGCTCCCTGGTTCAGCTGTGTGAGATGCTCACAGAAGTCAATGTAAGCCTTTGGAAAGTAGAGGTTTCTTCTCATGAACATACACTGCTAATCCTGAAAAAATTCACGAAATATACCGTGCTATCATGTTCACGCACAATTCCCTTTTTAAAATAGTTTTATATCAGGTTGCAACGGAAATACTGAGTTTATGCTAAGGATGCTAAAATAAGTTATGCAAAAATGTTCGCTCAAGTTGTATATAATCTTCTTTTGTACTAACCCATATGTTTGTTCCATGTGAATATTGCATTAAATATGATTTACTTTGCGGATATGGGGATAAATTTTTAAGTAGGCTTGTTACCCGTGGTCAGACACGGATAATTTACGTTGACGTCAAACGTAACCGTTTGTCAGCGAGTGCGACCAAAGACACCTGATCAGGAGGTAACCTACTCAGGTACTGTGAGGGAGACTTCACTTAAAACAGGTCATTCTGAATGCGTGATAAAACTCTAAATAATTGCATCACAAAATTTTACCCAATATCGAAAGAATTCTCGCTATTTTAGCATGCGCTGTATTTGAAGCCAGAAATATTTTTTTTTGTTGCATACAAAGGCTTTCATATGACAGATTTGATAAATATTCGAGACGCTCTTATCTAACTTACGCCGAGCTTTCCCTTTGCTGCATTTAAGAGTAAAATTATAATTAACGAGCAGGACCCGTGAAAATTTTACGAAAATTTAGATGAATAAATTTTAGATAAACCAGCCCATGAGAAGTGATCCTCTCAAGTTTTGGAGAGAGCTGAAAGGTTCAGAGCAGAGATAGTCCGGTCTTGGATGCAATTTTCTTTTTGATGATGCAAGTAGTCTGAACTCTATTATGGAAACTGAAATTGTGCCACGAAGACTAGCTTTTTATTGCAAAACATGTAACCCGTGTAGAGGATACTTCGCTCGAGACCTGGAATTCCACTTGAAAAGTGGCGAAGCGTGACGGAACTGTAGGTAGGTAGGTTCAAGCGTATTAATATAGAGATTAAGTCGAAGTAAAAAGTGGTACACCTCGATGATCCTGCTCAATGAATAACGTTGTATCTAGTCTACGGAAATTGGCTCCAAGATTTAATTTACTCTCAACGAGTCATCTTTTGATTAATTTTAACATTTTCAGACAACCCTAATCGTCGACAATTCCATTGTTCGATTCTCTTTCGAGGAATATAGATGACAATCTTTTAATTAAGGATTTATAATGTGACACCTAAGTTTTTAATGTAATTTTGCGCGAAAACGAAGTAATTGAATGTATATATGTTCTCCAGAGACCTATACGATTCCTATAATCAGTTGCAGCTTCCCTTATAGTCCATGTTTTTAATTACGTTTAAGTGAATTAGTTCTACGAAAGACTTCACTGTGGGTCCTTTGGCACTTACTATTTTCAAGTTGTAGTTCAATACAGTGTGTAACATCTGTTGAACTTGCTGGATCATACAGAAAGTATAGTATAGTTTGCAACATTGTCTTCATCTGATATAAATTTTTGATTACCTTATGGTTTTTAACACTCAAAACCCACTGCAAATGAGTTGTACATATAACTGTACCAGTGTTTCCTTTGCCTACATGTGTTCCCGAACTAAACCTTACGATTTACCCTGCCTGAACTGTCCATTGATTGCGATGGCAATTGTCAATAAAATAGCCTCGCCAAAAAACATACAAGAATGCGCCACACACGTGTTTGGTACGTGCAGAGTACGCACGAGAACGCGCAGCAGCCTCATCCTGGCCCTGAGGTCTGCATCAGGCACCGAGAACTTGGTGCTCGACTTACGTCGAGGTCGACCTTGCCTGAGCCTCAGTGTGCAGGACCAGTCCTCGCTCTACGCCTCCGTGTGCCTCGCTGCAACGGCCGCTGATGGTCGCTGGCACAACATTGCTTCTTATAGGTCAGTATGAGATGTTTCATCTGTGCTCGTATAATTACTTTAAACATTAAGTTTTAAATTTATACAGCACATACTGCTTAGTGAACCAGAGTTATGTTTTAGCAGGCGGCTCAGTGGAAAAGACTGGCAGGTCAGTTAAAGCCATCGTGGGAGTTACCAAAAGTGAACGGGTGGTGAGCAGTAAACAATGAAGACTCGTAGAAGTACTTTCAAAGCTGAGGAATAGACGCACGTACGAGTTATTTATGATATGCATAAGTTCATTAAACGAGAATTTCAGTCTCTGCATAAGCATTATATTTCTTGCAACGTCGGTTCTTTCTTTTACCCAGAGACGTGCGAATTGCTAATGGCTTAGCTATAGAAATACTCAAACACATGCATGAGGGTAGAAGTAGACGAGCTAGTCCGTTCACAAAACTTAGTCGGTCCTCGAATTTACGTCCTTGTAACCTGGTAGTGAAGGAAGTACTGGGTGTTGTAGAAGTGCAGCTTCCCAAGTCTTCCAGTTTGAGTTACTGCTGTACATTTTTAAAGTAACCAGGTAAAATATAACTTGAGTTTTCCTTCTACTTCGTTGGATAAGATAATATGAATGTCTGCTTACCTTAAACTTTAATAGAATGCAGTCCGTTTTTCCAGGTATGGAAACACTCTGGAATTGATCATGGACCATGGTGATGGAGACATGAGAGCAAAAGCATCTTCAACTTCTGGTTTCAACCTTCAGTCTGCATTTTACAGCAGCAGATCCAGTTCCAAGCATCATCACAAGAGGGCCGTGTCAGCTACCAACACTCACGTCAGATGCCAGAAAAACAGCAGTGACACCGATAGCGGGAGCTCTAACGCTACTGCGGGCTGTAAAAACTCCGGTCCAAAGAAAATGGCTAATGGAATTGACACTAGCACGATAAGTAGTAATAACATCAAAACCAAAAGAAGCAGTACTGATAGTTTTGCGAATAGAAACTGGCACATCAGTACCGATAGAACCATGACCAATAAAATGGAAAGCGTCATCAACGAAAGCAATACCTCCGCTCATAGAAACCAAAATCTACTTGTGAACTACGAACACAGTAACTCGTCAGGAATTGACATTCAAGGAAAAAATACTTTGCTTCTGAAAAATGAGCATTCCCAGTCACCCGAAATTTTCATGGATTTTTTGGGGAAAGTCAATGTGAATCAATCCAGGTTTTTCAAGAAACGTTCGAGTGGGAAGCTAAAAATAACGCAACCATCTGCTGGGACAAACTTTTCTTCTTATTCTTCCCGACACCTTGTATCCAATGATATACAGCAACTTCAAGGGAGGTGAGAACATAAGGTCACTAATGACTAGAACGTTCTTTTTTACAAATCATCACGTAAGTAAACGCACTTCTACAGGTGTGAATCACGTTTTGCTTACCAGTATTTCTAGCTTGCACACTTTAAGAATCCCGTTTAATATCTGGAGTATTTTAAAATTCAGTGATTTTTCTATATTCCCATTATATAACTCCACTTTGTTAGATCGAACAAACTAAGAAATCCAGGAAATTCAGATTATCCTAAGCATGAGAAGAGTATAAAACATTTATTGTGTATGTTTAGTGTTTGATAATTTGATCATTTATGACAGCCTAATAATTGTGAGCTTGTACTTGTAAAATAAGCATCCATGTGCACTGTATTTGTATTATGTGTCTATAATCTACATTACATATCTATAATCTACACCATCTTCATATGAGTGTGTCTGCATGGTAGGAGATTTAAGATGATCTGACCTGTACAGTGTGGAAGGGTTGTCAAGTGTAGAAGCGTTAAGAGGGGTGTTGGAGTGCAGAAGTCTGAGTTTGAAAGTTAAAAGAAGTCTGTGCGAAAATGTAGTGATTTCAAAATTGTTGTATGGTTAAAAACATGGGGACTGAAAATGGAAGACAGGATATGGTCCAACATGTTAGAAATGAGATGCTTGAGAGGCATGCATGGTGTTACACGAATGGATACATTGAGGAATAAAGATGTGCGTAGAAGAACAGGCTTTGTTAGAGAGCTATCATGTAGAACTGATCGAAAGGGGTTGTGGTGGCTTGAGCATAAGACGAGAATTGGGGAGCATCGGGATGCGAAGAATAAGTGAGTCATACGCCGCTGGAAGAGGGGCGAGAAGTAGGCCCGGACTCGGTTGGTTAGATGGAATGAACGGTGCGTTATAAGAGGTATGAATCTGTCGGTAGCGGAGGCGAGGCTGAGTGCAAGAGTAAGAAGCAAACCCCGATTGGGGTTGCCGTAGTCGCGACAGCCTGGACCACCTTGACCACTGCGTGCCCAACGACGTAGAAGTAAACCATCGGTTTCAGGGAGGTCTCACGACAGAAGCTTTTACGAGTGTCTTCCACCACCAGCAGCCGGAAATTATATCTTTTGCTGCTGTCTGAGTGAAGGACCGAGAAGTTGTTGTATGATAAGGCTTCGATAATTTTGTTCTCTCTTCGAAACTGCGAACCCTCTATTACCATCTCCATGTGAGAGGAAGTAGCCCGGGCATTTTATTTAATTTAATGCTCTACATGGCTTGCCCAGGATAAATAAAAAATGTCAGGAGGGATCGCTTCTGATACCTTCGCTGAACTCTGAATCTTCCGATGAGGCGTATGGGTCAGACCCTTGTCTTGGATGTAGGACAGTGCAAGATAATGCAGGTTTACACGGGAATGTTGGCCTCGGGTTGATCCAAGCGGGCTGCATTCACAGTTCTTTATTCAAACATGACTCATAATGAGGGCTCCCTGGGATGTCAACGCCCATATCCTCTGAACATTTATGTGAAATATTCTAACATGACTCATAATGAGGGTTCCCTGGGATGTCAACGCCCATAGCCTCTGACCATTTATGTGAAAACTTGTAGGAGTCGGTATCGGATTTTGCGCTCAAACTGAACGAGCAGCTTTCCACTTCTCCTTTGAGGTAGAGGAAGTGGGGATGTATCTCGCCAAATATCAAACACAAAACCTTTCTATAAAGTTGCGTGGGGAATACCTTTTCATGATGGTTAAAAATAACTTTGCTGTCGATCCAGTGAGAATTTGAGAAAGATGCGTTAATATACAATTTGGAACATTATGGCTATATGTCTTCTATTATCGCTAACTGGCTCTTATAAAATGTCAAAGCTTTGAGGGGAAATGACAGATTTCGCAAATTTTACCTTGACGATGTAAGGTGCCATCACTCAATGCACGTCGAAAGAGAACATTTGTGACATAATTTTTCCAAATAAACATAATGATCCACTGTCTTTATAAGAGGAAGAATTTATGTGTAGGTACCATTCCAAACGAACTTTTATTTTGTTTGTTCTTATTGTACTACGAACTTAAAACAACTTTTAACATTTCAATGAATCTGCATTTGAAGAAGTTTGTGCGAATGTTCTCATAATTTCAAATAAGTACATTAGCTTTTTGTTTAGATGTAAATTTGGGAGCCACTCTGCATATTTTTTGTGAATTCATCTGTGCATATTTATCGTTTCAAATTGTAAATTGAGGTATCTTAGAAAGAATTCGTTTTTACCTTTATTTATTAGCCCAAAAGTTACCTTTTAACGAAGATATGAAAAAAATAGAATTTCGGCGTTTACCAGTGAATTTAACAGTGCGAACAGTTCTCTACTGGACCTCGAATTTAATATTTTAAAATTTAGGAGTGTTGTTTAGTTATTGAGAAATTGGAAAGATTTAAAAAAATTTATTATGACTCAATCCATGTTTATGTACAATTTTGTTGATATTGCTGCAATAGGAAAGAAATATTTTTTTGTATTCATGATTCCCTCACCTCTGTCATATCAGAAAATATTTTGAATGCCTAAATGCAGCTGAACTCTACTTAGATGTTCTTAGAGATGTTTAGGTCGTCACAGCAAGGCCACACTGGGGTGCCCCCGATGATATAAGCGATCATAAAAACACAGTTGAGTGGCAAAAATAACAAACTATTCTGTTTGAAATACTTCTTCGTCCTCCGTAAAGAACCGAATATCGTGCGAGACCCGCAGGTCTGAGTACAGTGGCTTGAGAGTACTCTCACCCCACGCCCCCCTCGTGCAGGCTGCGTGGGAGCCCTCAGGGTGTCTGGCCGCCTCATTTCCCTCAGCCCCAGCACCCCCTCCACTAAGGACCACCACCTGGTGGCCTCTCACGGCATCTCAGACGGCTGTGCGCCCCCCAGCGCTTGTCTGAACGTGTCATGCTCCGCCCCCTACTCCTGTGTCGACCAGTGGAAGCATTACGTGTGCAGGTCAATTCTAATTGGAAGTTCAATTAGATTAATGGCGTTCTGATCATTCAGCGTCGCAGCATGTAATAAGTTACAGAAGATTTTTCATTATATTCTGTTGTCCTTTTTTGATACAATGTTTCACAGTTAGTACAGTTAGCGGCGAAATAATTGGTACACTCTCCAATATTCAAGATTCTCAAAGCTTCTTAAAACCTAGTGTTTGCACAGTCTCGTGTCTTTCCTATACTTATTAGCACGTGAAAAGGAATATGAAACTTAATTTTCCGAAAAATATGCTGTATGGAATAAATCTAAGAACTAAAATTTTTCAAGCTATGAATACGAATTTTCCATACAGTAGGAAAATGGATACATTATTGCAATATTAATAATTATCAATAGATCGGCCTATCATCTTCAAAATGTCAAGGAGCGTTCACGTCCTACAGGTTTTGATGAAATTCGAACAAGTTTCTGCTCGGATGTTCTTCCATATTCTACAATTGTTACGCTTTTAGCTCCACGAGCCCAACAACTTGTCCTAGATTTCATTCCATATCATAGATTTTCGATTAGATTCGAGTCAAGACTCATAGCAGGTTACATTAAAGATGTTATTTTCATTTCATTAAGCCCGGCAGTCAGGGATTTAGACCTACAGTTGGGGTCATTACTGTGCTGGAATATCAATCGTCGGTCTGGTCCAGGACTTCGTGCCAGTAACTTTAGGTTTTCATTCAAAATCGTGATAAACTTGTCACGCTTCATTATTCCTCTTATTGGAATTAAGTTTCCAGTACCATTTGAGGAAAAAGCATCCCAGAACAGTATAGATTCAGCCCCCATGCTTAACTGTTGGCACAGTGTCTTTGAGACGAAAACCTTCTTGACGTCATGTCCTTAAAGCTCGATTTTTGTTTCATAACTCCACAGTGTTTTTTTTTTCAGAAGGAATCTTCTATGTCCAAGTGAGTTTTAGTGAACTTCCATCGAGCTAGGTATGATTTATGAAGCAGCGTTCGTCGTGGTCGATGATATGATTACGCAGTTCATTCTTATTCAAATAACGCTGAATTGTGCAAGTACTCAAACTGGTAACTCAGGCACCCAGCATCTTGGCAATGTCATTCACCACGACTCTTGGGTATATATTGACTTCTCGACACAGTTTTCGTACAGTTCTCGGTGGCGGTTTCTGTTTCTGTTCCCGTCCAGGTAAGTCACCGCTGGGTCAAACTAACTAAACTCCCTTATAACAGATGGCATTTATTCTGTTTCCGTCCACGTCCTGGTAAAGTCACCGCTGGGTCAAACTAACTAAACTCCCTTATAACAGACTGCATCGCTCATCGCGGGATGACGAACGGCTGGAAAATATTGCCATATATTTTTTAATTTGTGAACTTTAATAATGCTTCATTTCAAGTCAACACTGAGCACTTTTGTTTTCTTTTGTAAGCATTCACGGGTGAATGGCAAGGCATAACGCTGCGTGTATCCCTGTTATGTTCTTTGGAATTGTTTACAATTTTCCTTTCAAAAACGGTCGAGAACATTTTGAAAATATGTATAAAAAATAAATTTCATGTTATTGTGGTACGTATCTTTGCATTTAACGCAATTTTCCCGACCGCATAAATAATTTTGTGTTTGCAATTCTTGCAAAATTGACTTGTTATATTTGTTTAACATAGCCTAGTCTTTTAAAAATCGAGTTTTGTATCCCTTTTCCCGTACTAACAAAATTTTAGAAACGTAGGACTGTTCAAGCACAAGATATTGAGAAATTAGTGAAGATGCTGAAAACTTAGTGTACCAATAATTTCGTCGGTACGTACTGTATACACATACTGTACATACGTACTGTACATGCATTGTTCCTAGCTCTGATAAGCCTCCTTGATCCTCTATGTTTAGTTACTCAGAAATAACCTGAACTGTGCAGATGTAGTCCTGGCTCCAGACTGAGTGATGATGGATCAGCTTGTGAAGACATCGACGAGTGTGTCTACCTACCATGCCTCAACGGCGGGACCTGCACTAACGAGCCGTTAGGTGAGTTCGGCCTAAACACTCTCGGGTACAATCCAAAACCATGAATTTTCATGATAATTTTATGGTTCGTAAATGGTAGCTTATGGATTTTGGATCAAGACGCATCGGTATCAAAATTAGGGCCGATGCAAGTCCCGGTAGTCCATTTGGAACTAATACCTATCAAATTTCTGCAGCTCTTAATTACCTGTAAATGATCAATATCTCGATATTGAATGTTATTAAAAACATCATATGGTAGCCTATCCTCGCCTATACCAATTTCAAATTATTGCTCTGATTTTGTACACTAAATACCACGTAAATGACTTGAAATTATAAGCCGTTTTATGATGCTGGTGTAATAAATAATCCCATTAAATTATGGAGAAGGCATTAAACTACTTCAGTTGAACCATTCATCGCTTTCGAAAAAATTACTCTTTCGACTTTTCTAAGAATCTACAATATTCTGACACTTTCATCTAGCTTTGACTACCATGAAAGTTTTAATGTAGTTATATCCGCACTGTTTTCCACAGTATTTTGTCTCATACTTCATAAAAGTTTTCATTCAAAGTTTCAATATTGTGATATTTGTTATGATAGTTATAAACGCCTGATCACATTGGGGTAAGAAGAGTCAGTTTCTATGAAAGACAATCAGAGAAAACTATAATTTAGGAATATACTGTTGTGATTCTTTAAAAATTGTTTTTTGATTCTAAATGTTTAACCTCTAGCAATAATTGCACAATTATAAGACCTAGCAACGCATTAGAAAGAAAATAATATAAATATGTCACTAATATTATTTTTTATATATTATCATGTAAGTTTGTGTAAACTATTTTCATGAAGATGACTGTCAACATAACAT
>VOMN01033262.1:0-13102 GCA_014899125.1 Orchestia grillus | reverse complement strand
TGTATACTGTACCGGGTGTCCCAAAAAAATGTATACCTCACAAAAAATGTATGCAAGGCTTGTTGAGAACTAAATCACTAGACTGATTTAAATGTTCTTGGGCTTATTTAATACAGAATTTAAAACCATAATAAGTTTTTTGCTTCGTGACGAAACGTTTGGTCAGCATTAATGCGGAAACTTCTCGCAATGCATTTTGTCCGGAATTTGCAGACACTTTTAAAGCCTGCAGTGGTGAAATTCTTCACCAAAAAACTTAATACCAACAGTAAATATGATACTGTAGATATCTTATTTCAAGTGAACGTGATGGGAATATTGTTAATTCAAGTGCGATCCCTTCAAGATGCAACTGACCAAGGACCAGCGCATTTTGGTCTTGAAAGGCTACATTTTTTTGGCCGTTTTCTTGGAGAATCTCGGAAACCATATCAATATTTTCTTAACTTCTAGCACTTTTTTTTCTTCCACTTCTTCCCTTGTTTAGATTGAGGATTGTTCCTTGTTCATTGAATTTGTGGACAATACGATGCATGGTTAATTTAGTTGGTGGCGAACGTTCAGCGAACACCTCTGAGAAATGCTGGCTCATTTGTTGGTAGCTTCTTGTGTCATTGTAGCTTTTGAAGACAAAAATGCGCCGGTCCTTTGTCAGTTGCATCTTGAAGGGATCGCACTTGGATTGAGAAAACTCACGTCACGTTCACTTTAAATGTGAGCCTATCGTATCGTGGTCTACTGCTAGTATTAAATTTTTTGGTAATGTATTTCATCATTGCAAGCCTCAAGAGTGCCTTCAAATTCCGAAGAAAATGTATTTCGAGATGTTTCCGCATTAATGGTGACCAAACGTTTCGTTACTAAGCAAAACACTTATTATGGATAGATGCAGGATTAAATTCTGCATCAAATAAAGGCAAGAATATTAAAATCGGTCCAGTGGTTTAGTTTTTACAAGCATTATATACATTTTTTCTGAGGTATACATTTTTTTGGGACACCCTGCATAGCGCTTGGCTTTTATCCCTCTCAAGAAGCATAGGGTTGGCCATAGGCAACAGGGCTAGGTTAATCAGGTTTGTCTATGCTATGGGGACTACAACATCCCCAAAGGGACATTTTTAGGTTATCTCAGCTTTAGCTAGTCCTCTGGGACTTCTATCTTTCGTTCCAACTTTGCTTTTTTCCATTTCTATGCCATCTTTACTGATGATTCTTTTTTTCCTATCCTTCTTAGCTTGCTGTTTCTATGAGCAGGGGATCTTGTGTGGGAACACACCTTGTGCATAGATCCCCCGTTCTCTCAAGTCCATACTTAATGATTCCTTCTTTTTCGGTGCGACATAGTCCGAGTCACTGAAGCGCTGCTATCCTTCTACCTGCCTCTTATGTGTACTACGGCCAGCTGAGCTGTCTCGAACAAATTTAAGAATCAAACCAACGCCAGTACATATCGCTGGACCTTTATTATGCTGCCGATGGCTTACGACAGTCGTAGTTTTCTATAAGTATCTTCGAGTATGCTCCTGTTGTTTTTCATACTTCAGTAATATCATTCGCGGCTCGTTTGTTAGTAAGATTCAGCTACTTGCCCGGAATTGTCCGGCATTTTTCCCGTTTCGTGATGAACTCTGTTTAAGTCAATTTTTTTAGATGTTCAACATTACATAACCATTAGAAGAATCGTACCGAATCAAGTTCTGTTTTCTTGCTCATATTGCCAGGCTTTATTGGTGTGTGGCGTGTGTGTTTCACCGTACAATTGGAAGCAGAGATACGGCTGCACGAGTGTCGAAGTTTTAGAAGTTAGTTTTTTGCTTGTGCTTGAGTTGAATAGTCACGCGAATGCTCGGTAATTAGAGGTTGTATTAGAACAAATAATGCAGTGGGAAAGGGGAATGGAAATACAGTATTGCTTTTGACAGCACTTGGGAGGATCAGTAACTGATGTACGTGTTGAAAGTGTGTTGGAACATTGTTTTTTAGCGTTTATCATTATGAATAAAACTTGTGATAGTTATAATAATAAACCATATGTCATCTTAGGAATGAAATAAAGTTTCTAGTCTAAATTGGGCCAGGTCAGAGTTGTATAAAACGGACCGCGACAAAATGATCAAACACATTTGTTGGTTTGATGAAAGCGAAAAAAAGGCCAAAAAAATTTATAATCTGGAACAAAATAAAGTAAAGTGGGTTGTATGAATGTATTAAAAATAATACATTTAGAATTATACAACCTGACGTGTATAATCATTGACAAGGAGTGAATGCGTGTGGAATGGGTAACATCTAGAATTGAGTAATTGTTCTCGACTGATTTGTTGGACGATACTTTAGCCACGCGGGGTGCAACTGTATATTAGCCAGGCATAAATTGAAGTCACAAGTGTCAATAACAGGCCTCTGCAAAAAAAATACATGCTTATCATGACTACAGTGCAAGCTCGTGAACTCGTTGATACTTTATAGAAAGTTTAATTCATACCTTATTGTCCTCAATTAATGTTGACGTAGCTTGTGCCAGTGCATGTAAAATTGGCTTAGTTACTTGAATTGAAGATAATGAAAGCTATTCATTTTTAGTCCCAATATTTATGGATGCTTGAGATGAATTTTTACCGTTGCAATTTAGTTTCATGAGAACTGTTTCGAAAGTTGTAAAATATCCTTTCACATTTCGCTCTTCATTGCCACTCTTCATAGACGTGTGCATTAGCTGAATTTTTTTAATGAAAATTGGGATTCTAATACCTGCATATTTCAGTGATAAATTTAAGGAGATTTTAGAGAGCTTCTAGAAAGGTATGAAGTAGAAGAGAAATAAGAGAACGTGGGAGTGAAGGGGTGCGGTATTTTAGGAATATGTACGTTGAAAGGGTAAATACGAAATCAGTTTGAGAGTGGATAAAATAAGTGGTATGGTGTGACTATTTCGGCCATGCTTAACTCCAAATGGCGGGTTGGCTCGAGTCAGCTAAGGTTCATTGGCTGAGTGTGGAGCTCCCCTCGTTGGAAGTTTCGACGCGTCGTGGTGGCTAGAGGGTGAGGTAAAATGAGAAAGTTTGCTTGAGAAAACGAACGTTTTTAGGGGCTATTGAGTAAAAGTGACAGAGGACGAACTATAATTTAAAATATGATGTGTTCGACATGTTTTCGAAGTACGGCTGTAAAAAAGTTGGTTTTAAGAATCAGAAGTGGTTCAGAACAAGTCTTCATACCTATTCCTTTCGTATTGCTCTTTCTTCACGTGAAAAAAACATATCATCGTCACTCAAACGCAGCAACTTTCTGTTCAACTATGCTTCGTCCACCTGATCACAGCGCAATTCAATTCTATTGCAGTCTCCTGGGAGACGCTAAGCTTTGTCTCCTCATATATGGACGATATGCCACGGGTTCGATGCCTACGGGAAGTACTTCTCTTGGGAAAGGACGATTAAAAATAATATTCCCATTAGAGCAGCACACCAGTGTAACAAGGGGTGGGTAACACAAACTGTGTCCAAGGTAAGCAAGTTGAAGTAACTCTGTGCCGCCGTTTGTTGCAGCTGCGTCAACTGCTACTCGCCCAGCAGGAGCTGTGCAGCAGGCTGCTCCGGCCGTCCTCAGAGCCTAGAGTTGCCCCTCGCCGGCCGTCTTTCTGATGGATGATCGTTCCCCGTTTTGTCTTTTAGAGACTCTTCATCGAGAAAATAAATTCTTCATCCCTTCTTTATTTTTAATTTTTTTTGGTGCTCAATTGTCCTTGGGTGCTCAAATGTTCATCGGTGCTCAAAAGTTCATCAGTGCTCAAATGTTCTTGGGTGTTCAAATGTTCTTGGGTATTCAATTGTTCTTGGGTGTTCAATTGTTCTTGGGTGCTTACTTTTTCTTGGGTACTCGCTTGTTTTTAGGTGCTGAAATGATGCTGACTAAAGGTTATTACAGCACTAGCATAACAAATTTTTGATTAAAAGGAATGAAGACAATGAAAAACCTGCATTTTTAATATGTATTGAAATATGTGATGCATTTTTATCACTGTGATTTAGTTTCGTAGATGAAGATCGCAAAATTTTACTTCTCCAGTCGTTCGCTGATCGAAAGAAATTGTAATACTTATTCTCTCAATGCAGTTATTTAATTGCCCTCACAATTCCAGTGTCGCACAGGGAATCTGTGCGTTAATTGATAAGGCTAATTTATCATTTAGTTTCCAGAGCTGTAAAAGTCACGTATTAATATTGGTTGAATGAAGAAGCATCGAACTACAATTAAAGTGAAATGGAATACGGGATGAAGTCGCAAACTATTTCCTGATAATTAATGCCATGACCGCGTCCTAAATAAAGAAACCGAGACCAGTTGCAATTACAAGCTTGTATGTTTAAGATTATTTAAATTAATCTTTAATTAAATAGCAAATTGGGAGCACTGTGGTAAGCCTTGAAGATTGTTTATCCTTAAACTTGGTTACTGTTGTTGATAATATTCAAAGACACGTTTTGGTGTGTTTACCAGCAGCGGCAGATCGTTCATGTATCATTGATTTAATATCATTTTTTTCATCATTTACCTCATGCTTAGGCTGTCACGTGATAAAAACTTATGGAATCAGTATTTATTAAAACCCGTACGAAATATAAATCACGTAATAACATCGCACAGAACTCCCGCGCACGCACGGAACTGGTATCTAGCTGCGAGTGGGCCCTTTGTACGCGTGTGTTGCCCTGAATCGAACATTCCAGTACATTAGTGGAGCTCACACTCAAATAAAATAGGAACCATTTCATACTCTGCGCTATATCAGTGTTTTCCTTAGCGTCTAATGATATAGGAGGGCTTAGATTATTACGATAGAATTTTTATATCTAGACTAATACGTTAGCATATATTATTTCACTTTTAGCTTCGGTTCAAATGAGGCTTTTCGCATTTATCGTTTCTGTTGATTTGTTGAATTATACTATAATGCTTTCATTGTGTCTTCCCATCGTATTCCTATCGTGATTCTACTCGTATATTCGCCTTAAAAAGCTTGTGAAAGTATTGTATATTTGAAGTAGGGGAAAATAAATTGGGCATATGGTTAACTTAATATTATTACGATTGAAGTCTTCCTCGTCCCTTAGTTTCATCATGAATATGTATACTCACTTGATCATACGACACGAAATAATTTATCGAGAAATCTAATGTCTAAATTTTTGCAATTATGTGAACACTCTTCGATGCAGTACTTTTCAAGTTTTAAGGCTAATATTATGGTGCATTTCTTCAGAATTTTTGAGGAGTCATAAAATTCTCATATTTAATTATTGATCAAGCCATGAAGTGATTGGCTTATTAGTCATAGTTTTACTTGTACTATTAATACAGTAGTGGAATTTACCCACATTCCAGATAAGTTAGTCTTACTAAATCAAGATATTGTGTCTAAAAGGGCATGCATCCATACAGCTATAGCAGATCATCAGTTGAAATTTCGATATTGATCATACCAACTTAATCCGAAGTGATGGTTCGATGTCGGCGAGGTAAGCTCTTTCCGCACTTGGATCAAAACAATTGATATGTTCGCGTGAAGTAGCTGGCTGACTCGTGTTAAGTCACAAATACTTAGAATGCTGATTATTTCACTCACTATGAAACGTAGACTACATTCGTTATGACTTCCGATTACACTTTTTAGTTACAATATCAATAAAACAGGCGTTTTTTTTGTTCTTCTTCGTCGGTTCCTCGATCACCCATCTTCCACAAAAACCGTCTTTGTCTAACGAATTTCGGGTTTGTCCTGAAAGTCCACACGAAGGTGAGTCCCGGTTAGCCCGTCTTTGGGTAGAAGTCTGTAACGCAATTCGTGTTTATAGATTTTTCTTTACTATAATACATCCACGTGCGTTTGGTGGTACAGCGAAGCTGCCTAGTATTAGTGTGGGCGCATGACTCGAGCGAACGTGTTGAGGGGAGACCCTCCTCTCTCTGTAGAGACAATTAAATCTTGTTGCTCAAAAAGTGGACTCCAATTCTCCTTGCAAAAGCCTGAAGAATAAAATAGCCGGGCACTCCATTTCGTAGTGCCAGCTATGAATATGAGACTATCTTTTCCCCAAGTTGCAATGCCTCGATTGTCAGAGTTTATCTTTGGATCACGTCTATCATGAGACAGTCATGGTCAAGTCTAGCTAAATCAACAAGAAAAAAACTCTGCATTTTTGTAAGGAGATTGATTACACTATCATAAACAATCGTGTCACACGGGGAGTAAAGAGAGTAAATAATGAGCGTAAATTCGAATCAACTCCGCCCACTCATCACTAGCTCACCTGCAGAGAAAATTGTTTCATCTATCACTGTTTACATTTTCTTATGTCCGAATGTTAGTGTATGCATGCAATCATTCTGTATGTCTTTTTGCGGATGTACATAGGTTTCAGTCTTTCCTTACAAGTCTGCATCCCAATAACTCTGTTTGATATTTACTTCCAGTATGTAGATTTAGAAAATTCTTAAAGTTTAATCGCTGTCACAATTCTCCGATGCCAAATTGATGTGCTATAAACGCAGTGTGCTTCGTTGTTCCGTGCCCTAAACTTGCCTTGCTTGCACAGCGGAGACGCGCACTATGCTCCTGAAATAAATTGTGTTTTCATATAATTTTTATACTAATAAAATAAATACATGCGATTGTTCTTTCATCGAAATAATTATTTTCCCCCTCGAAAAGCAGAATTCCTTAAATGTTTAAGTGAGATATATTGGCTAAAGGCTGAATAATATACTTTATCTCACCTTTCTACTAATACTTTTGCTCCCGATCCACGACAGATCAGTTGGGATTTGTCACATGAATTATCGCGTCACGTCCAGCTATCGATAAACATCTAAAGCAAAATGTGAATCACAATCAAATCTAACGTTTCACAATCTTAAACCATGAAAATTCAACATACGTAATAATCTTTGAAAATCAAATTCTTCATTGCTCAAATATTGCGAGCCTTGACGCTGCTGGTTAATTTTACAGAGGATCAAACAACACAGTTACGATGCCTTAGGATCTGGATAGTCGCTACATAGGTGAAGTGACCCCCGGTGTGCCAGTACCAATTCTGAATGGCATTACTATCTTAATGAAGTCATTATCTACTTTCTTTTTTGATGTAAGAATTTTTTTTAAAAAGATTCTGCTCCGCATTACAGAAATCTAAGTAGAAGAACAAGGTTACGTGAATAGTTGCATAGTATCGACAAGTTCAATAAAAAAGAAGCTGAAAAATTCAGGGTCTTGAACAACAATCTTCATATTGTTTTATGAGATACGCAGTAATGTTCTTAGACTCTTTGAAAGCTGCAATCAAACTACAGATTTTTAAAGACAAAATTAATTACCATACCATTGGCTATAATGAGATTATAGGTCAATGTGAAGGAACGTCCACTCACTAAGATTGATGGGAGAACTTCATGTCGCGTCGTACAGCCTCCCACCCCTTGAAGGTTGGTAAAAATGGGATATACTTAGGCCACGACCACCTGCAAAACATGGAAAATTTGTATTCATACAAGAGAAGAAGGAAACGAAAACAGTACTCACGAGGCAGCTTATAATCAATGATGTGTTAACGTGATAGACAGGAATAGTTCTATGTATGATAAACGAATTCAAAATGTTACTTTTAGAAAAAGTAAGACTCGTTTTATCGCTAATTCATACCCACAACAAGGTACGCCAACCATGTTGCGGTAAGGTCGCACCATCGGCAATTGTTATGGGTCATTGCGAGCGCATGGTTTATTTTCTTACCATCAATCGACTGTTCAGGATTCAATCGATTTCCTGCCTTCACCATAGGACCACAAGGTGAGAGTGTCGATTGCGCTCAGAGCCACTGGCTTGAAATAGTTCACGAGTACCTCATCTTTTGCCTCAATTACCACGTGCGTCTCCTGCTCTTCAGGGGTGACAAACGTATTCTCATTTCCATAAGACTTAAAACATAATAATTTATCCTTAATCAATATTTCGTTTTCTGTCGTATAAACGATAGATGAAAATGACTATAAATTAACAAGAACATACGGGTTTTCATTGAAATATATTGAAAGTAATATTTATTAACATGCTGCTACCGCCATTTTAAATTTTTGATGCCTACCATGAGTAAAAAATTTCAAAACAAAGATGGCGAACACAATCGAGCAACGGCCACATTTTATTTATACTAGTCTCTAATTCAACACTTCATACATACCCACGAACAATGCAAATTGATACGTACATGAAATTCTTATAAAATGCAATAATGAAACCCATTGAAAAAGAAATAGATGCAGGGAACCTCAATCTGATTCGGAACAAATATGGATACGCTCTGAGGTTTCACAGAAATAATTATTACTGACGTTACACCTCACGAGCGCATGCATCGCTATTGTCACTACGCTCCTAATGGCATGACGGTAGATAGCCTTCATTGCCATAAAGTAAGGCAATGATACGAATAAAGCAACGTGAATTGTATCTAGCGAGGTGGATAGTTCTCGCCCACATTGTTGTTAGCTATCGTCGGAAAATATATAGATGGTAAAAATTGAGGGCTCTCATTAAGCTGTTAACGGTCACTCTTTTTATATGTGGACATTGACCGTGAACAGGTTGTCCTTATCACGACGGAATAAACTTCATAATATAAGACTGCATTAAGCTATGTGAGTTGAACTAGTCCTATGTACAGGGTGACCAAACGTAGTCCATACAAAATGCATTTAAATATGAATATCTTCTGTACAGCGAAGTGTGTGATAACTTTTCTACTCAAAATAATAACAATGCAACGCAGTTTAAATTGTCCTATAAACGTCCAATATATCCACCTCAAGCCTTCACTACACATTTCAAACTATCGGTAACCTGACTACATGTGCACGAATGGTTTCTAGTGAAATATCATCCCCCCAATACCTAAGTTTAGTCTTAAGAGCACCAACATTTTGATGATTAAATGAACATGTTTTATTCTCAAGAATTCTTCCTACACTGAAATCTATGGAGTTTAAATCCAGTGAAAAAGAAAGCCACAACTTCTTGGACCAGACACCAGCAGTATTGTACCTACACCAATTTTAAACAGGGTTGGCTGAGTGGGAGGTGGCTGCATGTTGAAGATTTATTCCAGGTTCACCAAATGTTGTAGGGATCCAAGGAATCAAATTGTCCTTCAATAAATTCAGACCTTTGTGCTGGTTCCCATCTTCGATAAATATGAGAGGAGATTTTTGTTCTGTTGAGGTTACGCCACCCCAAACCATCACGAAGGCCGGTGTTTGGCGCTGGTATGACGGACTCATTTTCGCATGGATATCGTACTTAGTTTATGCGTATTTACGGTCATTTTGGTGGTTAGATTGCTTGCACAGAGAGTAATTTTTCGCCATTTGACAGTTTTTCGAAAAGATGCTTCGCTCGAACTCAACCGTTTTGCTTTTTCGTGTTCAGACAGTAGCTGAGCTTTACTCTTCTTGTAAGGTGATAGCTTGAAATCCTTCTTCAGTTCATTCCTCATGGTACCATAGCTGACAGAGGCTGCTGGAGCAAGTTTCCTAGTTCTTCTACTACGGTCCCTCCAAAAATTTTCTCTTAGCTCTAACCATTTGGTGTGTTCTAACTCACCAACTTTGGAGCACTACATGTTCTTGGCAGGTGCGATCCTTTTTCTTCAAGGCGTTTGAGGATTTTATAAAAGCCTGACCAGCTCACAAGAGGCTTGAAAAGTTTAAGAATTTCCCATGGTTTCTTTCCTGTTTTATTCAGTTCACTAATAGTTTCGCTAATTTTGTTCATACCTACAAAATATAGAAAACAAAATTCTGACAAAAACATACAAGTATTCATGAAACGTAATACTACGATAAAATTAGATACATAATTTTCAAAAAGATTCTAATTAATATGTTGACATCACAAAAAGTGTTGACACTTCGTTTGCTCACCTTGAATACATAGGTGGGATGAGACTACATTTTGCCTTCTACGAAAAATTAGCAGTAAGAAGGGGACCCATTTAGTGGCACTGGTCTTTATAAGATATTCAGAGGTTGGACTAAATAATGAAAACATAGAAATCGCACTTCATTGTTCTTGTTAGCCGTCATTTTGAAAATTCCCTAGCCAAAATCACATAGATTGTTCATTTTAAAATCAATTAGCGTTATTTACTTAATTCAATTATGATCTTTTTATTCAAATCTTGCTGCGCTATAAATTGAGCTAAGGTAAATGACCTAAACGAGTTAAAAAAGGCAAACTTTTGGCATCCTAAGGGCTGCCTCCACGCATGAGCTCGTCTTGTAGTGGGAGAAAAGGATGAGGTAGACATGTCAGAATATAGTTCTGTGACCACCAAACCAGGCCATTCTCTTCTGAATATTTTGTTGAAAAAGAACAAGTTACGCTTCAATAATATCCGGCATAATTGAGCTTACTCCGAACAGTTTGGTAAAAACTTAACCAATTAGATGTTTAATTAACTCCGTAGTAACTTTAGTGGCATTTGTTTGATATTTTTTTCAATTCAATGCGTTTGATCAAGCGTCAGTCTCTTTGTTTCATTTTTTTGTGTGTTTCGACATTATTCCGAAATTGCTTTTCTTGCTCGAGATTCTGTCTTGCTTCTTTAATTCTCCCGTGGTCACTGGTATTGAAGCTCCCGAAAATATGAAAGTCCAGCAATTCTCGACACCGATATTCCTCTAATCTGAGCTTCAGCTATTTACCTCGTAGTCGAAATTGGTGAGGTCACTCAATGATTACTTTTTACTAGAACTGTAAGATATCAAGCGAGAAACAATCGATAAATAAGATAACAACACTTATCGAAAATGAAAGTAAACTATCAATATGAATTTAGAATAAATATGCGCAACATAGTAGCTCATGGAAATGTTGGACTTGAATCGCTCCAATTTCCATTATTTTGGCCAACCCCTGTAAGCGTTTGAAGCCGAAAGCTCTGGTTTAGGACACTAAACACGGTGTTTGCGAGTCTGTTACGAAACTGAAAAGTTGCTGTTATCACATAGGAGCGATTATCTACCATTGAATTACGAAGCGTACACCATGTTTATATCATCCTAATAATCATTAGAAATTTATCCTGATATATCTAATTAATATTCTCGAACAGAAAATACATCTGATTGAATTTTTACGAATCCAACGTAGCTTAGATTTAAAGAAGAATTACTTAGTCGCCTTGGGCTCCATGGCGTAATGGTTAGCGTGATGGCATCGCAGCCGATACGTTCAGGGTTTGAATCTCGGCTCAGGCAAGGAATTTCACGTAACCCGGAGTACTTCCCTTGGAAAAGGAAGCTTAAACCACATATTCCTCACATCCCTCACCACGCCAGTACTTGTGAGGCATTGAAAACCCAACGGCAAAACGTGTTGGAATAATAAAGGTTCTTTAAATGCGTTGTCGTCCGAAACGCGTACGTCGGTCGCATTGGGTGACGATTATTCTCGGGTCTTTCCCCTTTCCTTCACGTTATACATCGTAGATTCAAGTTAAAATCATACACCCAATGCGAGTCACAACAGGTGGTCTTAATACAATTCCAATTGCAAATCATGAATGTCGTGCCAGCTCTGCAACGTGATTTCCAAAAATGCCCACAGACGATTTCAGTAGCCTATCGATAAAATAGTTAATTAAATCAGAAAGGAACAACCGACAGAGTCGTCTTCTCACAGCCCTGTAGCAAGCTGATAACGCTTTGACTACTCGAATACCTACTGAAATGAATCAACTCATAGAAATGAAAGATCACTGTGTTCAATAAATTGAACTGTACTTTTAAAACACTACACTAGCCCTTGAGCGTTTTATTTGCCAGAAAAAACGTGGAAAACAGAACTTTAATCATATACAAAAAATATACATATCGTTCAAGGGGTTCAGCGCTGTTCAGTCAAACGTCCAAAAAATTGAATTTAAATTACTGTCTGCTCCATCTCTTGAGGACAAACATTAATCTCTATATGACGATCGTGAATGACCTGATACCAGCCGCACCTCAGCTCCTGGTGGCAGCTAGTGTCGCCTTTGATGATAGACCTTCATGGCATCCAGAACTGCCATGCCTCACCTGATGGCCGCCATGCCTCTCTTCCTGATGGCTGCCATACCTCACCTCCTGATTGCCGACATGCCTCACCTCCTGATAGCCGACATGCCTCACCTCCTCAAGGCCGCCATCCCCCAGGGCAGATCGTAACACCCAGACGCCGGTGCCACCATCTGCGGCTGGTGCTGCAGCTGAGCCCTCCACTGGATGACGCCGCGCTCCCGCGCCGTCCCTACAATACGGATCACACAAATAATCAATACGTTACTAAAACTCTGTCAAGAATCTGCTTGCTTGACATGACGTTTCCGTTGTGCAATTTGCACGAGGTACGGCCAATTTTTCATACGAGTCAAAGCAACTCTCGTACTTCTTGTCCTCAATACTTTCGCGAAATGACTTGGAGGACTGCAGAAAATGAAAAACAAACCTGTTTAATTCTCTGATCCCCTAATTTTATTAATACTGAGCGAAAGATACGAATAAAATAAAGCTTGTTGGATAATTATTATTGGACATTATTAGCCAATAATGATCTTACAAGCCTTATTTCAGCGTTCACTAATCAACTCTTTGTAAATTGAGCAGCATTTTATATCCCCTGTTAAAAGCTAACCTGAAAAGCAGCACGGGAACTGAACGCAAATTTACTTATACGCACATTCGAAGTCAACAATTTGACACTGGTGTCGCTTAACTAAACCACCAATTTGGAACACATGTCCCCCATCATTACCTCGCACACGTACAGCCTCTCATATTCACAGGGTGAGTCAGCGCTGTTATGTTGGTCTACACAAACGAGGAAAGCTCTGTAAAGCTGACCGGTAACATAAAATCCAACCACTGAGCATCCACGTCAGCAGGCAGAAGTAACGAAATTCGGAAGATGAGAAGGAATATAGATTTCTGGGGAAGGAGCGTTGTTGAAAAAATTGGGGAAAACAACTTTGCGGGTAAGGAATAAACGTTCTCACGAGAATAG
>VOMN01033253.1:0-55824 GCA_014899125.1 Orchestia grillus | reverse complement strand
ACGATGAATGTTCTCGAATAATATAGCGGGGGCGATACACATTTAGTATTTAAATTTCGATACGAATAGTATCATATGGAACTATCTTATGCATTATCATATCACCCTGAAACTAAGAAAGACTCTACATACAACTTTAACTCAACTTGTGCCTTATTTATGCATTTCGATTCACAAAAGTGATTTCAGGAAAACGAGCCTGATTTTCTCGTAAGTTCCAGATTAAATCACTCCTAAAAATGTTACGGAACGTAAAACGTTGTCTTTCGATTCCTATTGTTTCTCATTAATTCTTTCTCAACGTTAATGACGAATATTTTTGAAGCACCTGCTTACGTTACGTTTCATGACCTGACCAAGAGGTGGGCTGAGAAGAGAAGCGCTTAATAAGGGTTCCACTTTGGCTTCGCGCATTGATATTTTTCGGTAACAATTTTTGCCAAGATTTCGAGATATTCTTCAGTTTTGCGCGTTCTCGTGCTTAAAAGCCGGATAGGTTTCAGGGGCGAAAGAACTGATAAGACTCTTCTCCTGCAATACACTCGTCTCAGCGAGCGGTATTCTGCGCTGGGAAGAAAGCCATGGTTCATTACTTGAAATATTGTCTGCAGTCTGTCGATAATCCTGGAAGGCGCTCACAACCATCATATCGCCCTGTAGTGAGTCTACTCATCTTAGACCTGAAAATCTTAGACACTCATCTTAGACCTAAAAATCTTTAGACCTTCATCTTAGACCCGAAAATCTTAGACCTTCATCTTAGACCTGAAAATCTTAGACCTTCATCTTAAACCTGAAAATGCTGAGATCGCAGAAATGAAAATTCTTATATTGTTTGCCAAGTTGACCACTTATGAACTTCTGCGACTCTTGAGGCCTTGTAAAGAATATGTGTTTTCGGTGCGAGCTGGAGAGAACATCCTGAAGCGCCAGAAACGAGCAGTTCACTCCTGCCACTGGAGCGAGCCAAGCGCCAGTGCTCCATGCCTTCGCATCGCAACGCTCCTCGCCATCGTGCCTTGGAAACGACGAAAGCCAATGAAAATAACGCGAAAATCAGTAATGTTGAATCACACGCTGTGGTTTCATACGAAGCACCGCTTCTAAATTTCTCTAGCAATCATTCCCGTGAGAATATATAAAATCAAAGAGTGAGAAAATTCTTACGTGGAGTTTTGTAAACTATTGCAATGGTAAGTGAACATTTGCAATTAACCTTAGGCTTCGAAATTCCATGACAACATTGACTAAAATTCTATTTTTGAAAAATTTCAGTTACGATTTTCTGTGTATGATTATTTTAGGCTCGCCAAAGGTTCAATTGCGCTTCACTGCCAATCTTATCAGCGACATTGACTGATGAGGCTGTACATGTGCGTCAGGCAGTGATTCAGACATTAGAATAAAGAAGAAAATTCACTACCAATATTAAAAATATGATAGTCTTGCTTAAATTCAAAGACAGAGTAACGGGCCGCTAATCTTTTACTCAGCAAAATTTGAAAGAACTGTTCACAAATAGATTGGCTTCTTACCTCATAATATACTTGTAAAAAAATCAACATCAGCTAGTGAAACTATAATCAATTTTACATTAAAAAATCACCTGGGGGGCTGATAATATAATTGTTAGCTCTGTACGAAAAAAAAATCCGAGAACATACCAAGCAAGGCTGACAGGACGCTAACGCTGCACTGAGGCTGACAGGACGCTAACGCTACACTGAGGCTGACAGGACGCTAACGCTGCACTGAGGCTGACAGGACGCTAACGCTGCACTGTCCTCACAACCTGCATCGCTGACGTGCGTCGTGCGATGTTAACGTTAGCTCCTGCATCAGTATTAGCTCCTGCATTAGTGTTAGCTCCTGCATCAGTGTCAGCTCCTGCATTAGCGTTAGCTCCTGCATTAGTGTTAGTTCCTGCATCAGTGTTAGCTCCTGCATCAGCGTTAGCTCTTACATCAGTGTTAGCTCCTGCATTAGCGTTAGCTCCTGCGCCAGTGTTAGCTCCTGCATCAGCGTTAGCTCCTGCATCAGTGTTAGCTCCTGCATTAGTGTTAGCTCCTGCATTAGCGTTAGCTCCTGCGTCAGTGTTATCTCCTGCATTAGCAGTTACTTTTGTAATTAAGCTTTGACAATCGTAGCTCTAGTCAAGAAATTGTATGGTAGTTTAGTGCTCTTTGTTTTAATAATGAGTTTCGGAAGCTTCAACTCCTGCACTCGCGCGTTGAGAAATACAATAACCCAGTCGCAGAACATTGTCCCGATGAAAAATGAGCACGTTTCCAAAAAAAATCCATTGATCTTCCATACTAAAATAAGATTGGATATTCCGAAAATTTCAAGAAATCTTCACAAATTTATGCAGATACCCTTTTTCAAAAGTTATATGGTGCGTCGAAGTAAGATTAGAAGATCAAAATCTTTTTAGATACTTAATGCACGTGCGATTTTATTGGTTTTTCTATATCCACAATTTAAAACTCCGTGAGTGATGTACCTGGCGAATAAATTTTGTTGCGCTTGTTTTATGGATGTCGAATTAAGTCTTTGATCAATTTCAAAGTTTTTCTTTTTTTTCAACTTTCTTTCATTTGAATTTCATTTTAGCTCCATGCACTCTAACTTTTTCTTAATTCCCGTTGTATATCCCTCTAATGCTAATTTGAGGGCTGTCAGTAAATTCATTACTCCTCACGGTTACGATTTTGTGAAGCTTTGCAAATCCAAACATGGTTTACTTCAGAGCAGCTTTTGAAGAACCAAAGTGTACGTGTTTCCATGACGGATCCTCTCCTTCCTATCGAGTGGGGGAGTGCCTCCGTCGACTGCATGAATGTTACCTTAATGACACCTAATTTTATTTAGGGGCTCAGGCCTACACGACAGCGTAATTTTAGAATTATTTCAATTCTTTGACGTTGAGGAGAAAAAAGTTTCTCACATTAACTGTTGCGTCCAGTTTGCTGCTGTTAGAGTTTCACTAGATATACGCATGTGACCTCTGCCACTGAAGGCCTCTTTTGGGGAAACGGCAAGTAAACTGGTGTTTTCCACCCTTTAGTTTACTCTTCCTTACGCCTTCAAGCTTGAATACTTTAGAATAATGTACCCTACGGCTTATGAAACTTGTAAATTACGATAAAATGTTAATTTGCACTTATCATCGAAAAAATCCTTTTCGACAATATCTGAGAGCAGCCTGTAGCTCTTCTGGAGCAGGAGGAAATATTCAAGTGAAAAACAAATATCGTTGTTTTTTATCAACGCCTTCATCAATATAGAAAAATCATGAGTGACATTCGTCTCATATTTAAATTTTCATACATATTATTTAGAGAATGAGATATGCGCGTAGGACACCGTAGAGAGGTCTAAATTTCGTTGCTTACTTACACCTCAGCACACGTTCAGTGAGTGATAGAGACCAAGAAAAAAATTAACTTCGACAGAGAAATTTAAGCATTTACCTTAAAACAATTCAAATTGTTAGTCTTTGCTCTCAAGAAATGTGTTTTTTATTATCTTTCCAAAATTTCTTTACAGGCTCTTCAGTAGTAAAGATCCCCAATTATGTGGTTCCCAGGCAGCTCTGTACGCTCTACGGTCGCCATCACCTGCATCAGAAAGGGGCAATCAGATATCTTGGAATAAGCTGAAAGGTAAATTATCTAAGCTATCCAAGCCGAGGTATAATAAAAACCAGTACATTTGTTAGTTACTGAATGAGGGCGTTTTTTCAGGATGTAACACTGTAATATCCTTTAATATTATTTAACACTGAATTTGTATCAAATGATAAATTAGAAAAAAGGTTGTTACAGTATTTCTTCAAACTTTTCATTCACATTTAAAATGTAGTTCCAGAAAATTTAATTTTACAGTTCAGATTTACATACATAAAAGAAGTTGACGTAATTCATTTATAATGGAATAAACACGAGTCATAGCACTTTAAAAGTTTATTTATGTTAGGCAGAATACGCTGAACTTACTAACCAATTTGTGAGCAGGTTTCTCTTAAATGAAGCTGCAATATATTTACATCCGGAACAGTGCCCGCCATTGTGCTTGGAGTGTTTCCTGAACACACAAAGAAAAATCATAATCAATTGCAAGGCATGAGCTCACTGAACGCTATCCACTGTGGTAAAATTTCTTGTCGTATTGTCAATCGTGTTCTAGAACGAACGATGGTGGAACGGTACGCGTGTCCGCACTCACCCTAGTCAGGGGCAACGGACGGAAGAAAAGACGAAGCTACTTTTAGCCTCGATATCAGGCAGGCTGCAGAGCGCCGCTCGTATCCTGAGACTACAAAGCGTCTGCTGAACTGATAGCTCATCACATGCCGGCGCTCTGCATGACATCACTCATGCCATCACCGACCACCGCAGCTCTTTATGTGTGCTCCTGCTCACGTATCTTCTTCGCCACAACCACCAGTTCTTATTCAAGAGTTGCTTGTTAAAACTCTGATAGGTGAATTGTCGTGAAGATTTCTCGTCTACATAGAAGTACCTCGTAGCGGTATCTGAATGAATTGAGCTTGGGCATGAAGATGGCCCTTAATTATCAAAATTTGAAGAAGCACTAGCTCGGAAATTCTGATTTGCAATGAATGCCCTCAGCCAAGTTCACTTTTAGCGTAACGCAACCAGTAAAATAAATTAATGGCCGTCTTAAGCTTTAACGGATGCCATCATTTGCAAACATTTCGTTTCACAGACTTCTCTTTCATTTCATTAAAAGTCTGTGAAGCATTCATTGCTGTAGATGCACGGCCCTTGAAGTGCAATAACGATGGGAACTTCTTCAGACATTCTAAATTCAGTATTTTTGTGGAGCCACTGAAGCCATCAAGGAGTTGGGAAGGCCAGAAAGAAAGAGCTGGGTAAGCAATAGGTAGCCTAATGACCCTCGCAGTAATATAGGGTGCCGGTCTGTTTCAACTGGCCATGTTTGAGTGGCCATTAACCATGCTAATTCCCGAACTGCTGCTGTTTGGCAAAGACCTTCGCCAGCCGAACACGATCTCGCAAAACCAATAGGGCACCCAATGAAAGAGAAGCGACTTCGAGCTCTTCCGACTCAATTCGGACCGTGCAGAGGCGCACTCACTTAAATTCGGCTATCCTTACACAGGCATGGGCAATATGGAGGACCTTTCCTCAGAAAAAGAACAAGAGTCCACTTCAAATTTGCCCAGTAATTGCTTATTAAATTGCTAGGAGAGCAGTTCTAGCGTATTTTAGCTTGAATTTCAGCTGTCCCCAGTAAAAGAAGGGTTAGTGACCTTATGATGAAAAGCACGAACAGCAAAAGTTCGAGCGCAAACAGCAAAAAGTTCCAGTTATTAAAATATATGTCAATTGGTTTTTGCAATACTCGAAAGATTCTCCTACTAAAATTGTTCATTATTTTCATGATTTAGTTAGCCACCAAACAATGTATTAACAATGTTATTTTTCACAAGGCGAAGAGCTTTTGCAAATATATTTGGATAAAGTTACATCTAGAAATTTTAGTAGAAGCCATCACATTCCAATATTAGAATGCTTTGTTAGGCCCTTACGTTGAGGAAACGTCCAAGGAATAATCGCGCTGTAATTTCCTTTTCGAAATCCGCCTGCTACTAAGACGGATTACCGTGGAACCACCCATAGCGCTTCCCTTGGGAAAGGAATCTTAATCCACACATTCCTGACATTACTCACGCGTCAGTAATTATTATGGATTTAAAATCCAATGTTGCACCGCATGTCAATTTGGTTTTAGTAAATAAAGTTCCTTTTTTTATTCCCTTCTTTCGATTTCCCTTCCTTTCTTTACAACTGTCATTGTCACAGCCGACTCTGTAGTTCGAAATATCGTCATTGATTATTCCCAATGAACAAATTGAATATCCAGATTCAATTATACATAACTTCACAGTAAATTTTATCGGGTCCACCAATACAGTCTACAAGTTAAGGTTAACATGCCCACTCACAAATCCCTTAGCAATCAGTACCAAAGTGCCAACATGCCCACTCACAAATCCCTTAGCAATCAGTACCAAAGTACCAACATGCCCACTCGCAAATCCCGTAGTAATCAGTACCAAAGTGCCAACATGCCCACTCGCAAATCTCGTAGTAATCAGTACCAAAGTACCTACATGCCCACCCGCAAATCCCGTAGTAATCATTATAAAGTACCAAGATGCGCTATCGCAACATGCCTTTGGTAATCAGTGCCAAAGACGGAAAGAAGATTTCTCCCAAATATCTAAACTGGAGGAGAGGAAGGGAGCCGGACCACCACCCCCACCCTCCAAGAGACGCCTGTCAGACCATTGTTTTGAGTCAACACTAGACCCTCGCATCACACATGCCCGAGTGTTTGCTCGAAACACGCTTCGCCATCGCATGTTCCACATTTTAAGTCACTTATGGCAATTGCTCACCTATCCTTGATTTTTTCGGCTCTGTTTTCTCAACTATCGGATTGTTTGAGTAGCTGGAAGTCCATCACTTGTTATCCTCGAGATTCTACAACAAGTTTGTAGAAAGTGAACAAGGCTTTTTCCAATTAAAGCGCAAGCCCATAAAACTGTCTGTTTTCTGGACGAGTCCGTTCGTCTTGGTTCTTTGCGCTTGAACAAGTATGCCTAGGAAATTAGTTCTAATTCCTTATTTAATTGTTTTAAATTGTGATCCTAGAGATCAGTCATTTAAGATTATTCGCATTAACCGTGATGGACTTTCATTAATAAAGCACAAGATACTGAATACAACCTTCACTTACGAAAATGTATGAAATTAAGCTATCTATACATAATATAACATGCACATTGTAATTGCGTTAAAATTAGTTTTGCCTCTTTGAATTTCAATTTACGAAAAATATCCTTAATTTAATTAGATTGTCTCTAAGTTTTCATTTGTACATGAACTTGAGATTAACTCAGATATTTTGCTAGTTGCTCCAGCATACAAAGTTAGCTGTACATTATCTGCATTGCGAAGAACATGAAGAAGATTTTTAAGATATCTCAGCTGCGCAGCCCGTCAATTGACGGAAGCAGCCAGCCACTCTATAACTATACAACAGTGAAGAGCAAGATACTACAATTATAACTCTTGAATTCTATTCCCGCTCGCACAGAAGTAATAACAAACATGGACGGTCGATGCCGCGTACCGCGTTGACAGCTCCTGTGAGGAATGAGTTTGGCAGCCGCATGTACTCATGCACATTAAACATAAATTTATTCCCAGGTCCCAGAGTTAAAACATCAGTCCTAACGATTCGCGTCGTAAATAAAAAGCAGCAGTTCAATAGGTAGACCGCTTCCTAACCTAACCTGTGCAGTGGTGGTGGAGTCGCATGCGTCTGGGGGGGACCAGTCTTACATCTCAGTAAACATTGAAGGTTTAAGGACGAGCATAACTGTACCTACAACTATTCTCATTCAACCTATTTCTGGTTCACATGAAAAATTGTAATCTATGTGTTTAATTATTTTAATCGATGAAATTATTTTGATTACTCAAACCATTATTTGTGAATATCTTATATGTATATTGATGTTCTGTTTAATTAAAAACAAACTATAAACGAAGCTTTTCTTCACTGCTTTTCATAAAATAAAAGATGAGGAAAGGACCTGCCTCTCCTGATCGATTTCGTCTGGATTTTATTCCAGCAGCTTATCAGTCGACGTCACCTCGCATTGAATCATCTCGTAAAATCAAACAAGATAGATGCTTAATTTATTCGCATAGATTTTGTTTTAGAGAAAAGCTTCGTTGCAAATGGAAATTCAGTAGTTGAATCAACTGCGGAGACATATGTAGGTGGTCTGCACATGCTGCAAGACATGACAGAGTCCTCATTACGACATCGCTCATTCTGTCCTCATTCTTAACAATAATCGGCCAACGTTGAGGTACAGGATAGCTTCTGAAATGTTTACCGTCTCTCAACATAGACAGCCTGCATTCGCGTTCTGTCAACAAGAAAGAAAAAAAAGTTCGTTATTTCGCTCCAACTCCGTTGCGCAACTGGAAATATTTTCCATCCGTCCCTTGCTGTTTCAAAATACATTGCCACTCGTAGTTCGGACTCCGTGACTCTACCTCCAGCTTCGAAGTAGAGTTCACTTTAATTGTAGAATACAAACGATACACAGCGCGTAGACTTCCAAACAAATTTTGAAGGGTAGGATTTAAAAATTGGCTTTAAGCGAGACGAAACGAGCAAAATTACATAGCAAATAAATATTTGACAAGTTGACGTGAGCAGCGCCTTAATTCGTAATGTTGGACGGCCAAGTTACTCTCTCTCTTTGTTTGGAGACACGTAAGTTTAATGGCAAATTTGAAGTGCGAAGACGGAAGGTGCGTGCGCCTGCCTAATGTGCCGTGGGAACTGAAGGAGCTCGGGACCCAATGTGTCGGCGCCGTTGATGCCGAGACGATTACTCTTTGGTGTGTTGACACGTCACGCGGTGTGTACTTTGCCTGGTGTGTACTCAGCTCGAGTATCATTCCCTCGAACTTATACTGAGGCTCAGTCGACGCCGCTGATTTACTTCAACAAATTCTACGTTGAACTAAAGTCTTTTTCATCCTGACGTTTAGAGAAAACAAATCTTCCGTTCCGCAACCAAGAATGAGTAACATTTGAACCGGAACACGTTCCCTTGGGCAAGTTTTTAGCGTAAAATTCAGCTGTGAAATTAGACTTCTTTCTTTGAATTTGCGGTGAAATATTAATCAACTACTTAATAATTCTTTAAAAACTTTCCATTTAATGGATATTCAGAATTCTGTAAACTGTAAGCCCCAGATGGGCCCGGGAGACTGGCCCACGGCGGGCACGAGGCAGCCCAAAGCAACCCGACCTCATCTCATTACCCTTCACCAGCGCACGCAACCATGCGCTAGTAGGTGGTCGACTCTGGGAGGGTCTGTCCAGATTTTATTTGCTATCCAGATAAGAGGATTACTTGAGTATTTTTAACTGGGCCTTTCATAAATGCGTGAGATCGGACTGAGATATGAGAGCGCTGTATACAAACGATAGTGTGTTTCCGAGCGATGCTTTAAGCAAGCCAGAAGCAGACAAGAACAGGTTAGGATAGCAGCTTCGTGGCAAATTCATGCGTCTGACGTCAATTTTTATGCGCGCTACCACAGAAAAAGGAACCTCAAAGCTGCCATTTTCATTTCGGTATAACTCGTCAGAAGAAATCTCGTTCTGGCGCAGGGCTGTACGCCGTCGCCTTAACAAAAGAGCCAAGAATAAGACATAAACTTTGGGCTTTTAATTTGGTATTTAAATTCTGAATTCTTCCTACTGGCACTAAAATTTAGCTGAAAAGCTGGAATCCCACCACAGAAGAAGACGAAGTGAAGTGTCGACTATGTCGAAACTGAAATACACACAAAGTATCGAAAAAATCAAAAGATATAGAAACTCTGTACTCATCGAAAAATGTAGGGGCACTGGAAACACAAGAGCATCCGTGAAGATTGATTGAAACTCATGAATAGAAGTATAGTATAGGAATTGAAGACTCATAAATTGAAGCTGAAAAGCAGGAGATGCATGTGAAGGACAATGAAAAAGTGGAATACGAGCTCCAAAAATAAGGAAGGGCTGAAGACGGATATTAGGAGCAAAGGGGGAGGCAGAGTTCTTGGAGCAATCAACCCATTTTATAACCCTGCAGGTACATACAAAATCCACATTCTTTCGGTAATGCTAATTCACAATAAAGAGAAAAATTGTGTTACTTCACACGAAACTGTTATCACTAAGAGCGAGACCTAAACTGATGACAGCTTTAATTTATTTTTTAAAATTTGGTATGCCTAAAACTTGCTTTAGAAACTCTGTGAGTCCAATTAAATTAAATATTTGGCAGATCCATTCACTGATCATTCTAAATTTTTAGTTCATTAAAGAATTTCATCAAATAGTATAGAATTAATAATAAATACGAACGAAATGTCTATATCTGCTAGAAAAAAGTAACTTTCAAAGTCAAAACATGATGTGATATTACAATTGTCCACATGGCAGTCGAGAATTGAGCGAAAGAGCGCTCACGGTATTCGGATACTGACGACTTCTGTTTCAACCACGGAGTGTCGCACACATCCTCTCCATCATTTTATAACCTAGCAAGACACGCGCCCAGTCGTCTGACGAATATGGAAGTTTCTAAGTGTAAATACTGTGTGAGCAAATAGGTAACGTCTGGGTAATATTTCTTCTAAAAATACTTTTGAACTTCTGACGGCTTTGAAGATTTTCTCCCCGAATATATTGATTTCATGCACCGAAAACGCTTTCATGAGAAGGAGGATTGTGTAGAAAACTCAGAGTTTACACATGAAGCTGTTTGGCAAAATCATGAAAGAATCACTAGACATAAAACGAAATGGTGAATCTAAAATGCAAAAACTTAAGGTACAAATTCTCTCAGTCTCGTTGATTTTTTTTTTATTTGAATCCTGAACATGCTATAAGTACATGCTATAAATAAGAAGATACATTAAATTATAATAATTATTTTAGCGGCATAAATCCTAAAAAATTATCATCCTTTGTGAATGTATTAATGAAACCGAAAGCTCTTTCGTTAAAGTCCAATTTGCAACGAAATTAAAAGAAATGTTGATAAACCAGAAAGCTTATGGTTGGCTTATTATGAAGTGATATTGTTACGCTGCAAAGGCTGGATTCGCTTCTGTCCACATTCGTTCAAATTCAACCGAGTGGCATGTACGAAAATTAAGTTAACGGACGGCTTTGTGATTTGATGGTTCAAACATTATACTCTTCAATAACTCACATTTGATTCTGAAAAGTATTAATAGGTTTACTGCAGAGGTGAAGTGTAAAGAGTCGTACGCCCGGGTAACTCGATCGAAAGACGTAGAGGCTGAAACTTGAACTTCAGGTCACAAGCTCTGTTTAATTTGCCTCAAGTGTTTTTGTCTCTCATCGAAATCGCAAATTCAATTGGACAGGAATTTTATTCCAGAATTTAAGTAATTTTTCGTGAGTCTCTGGTAATAACGTTTGTTTCAATATTATGATTTAGCCAAATAACATTCAACCACCCTTTAGTGGCCCTAAGAGCTTATATGTGCTTTTGATTTTCGGGTAGTTGGCGTTGCTTGACTGTCTGCGACATGAGAATCACAGGCAGTTGGTCAGATTTCGTTCTTTTTACAAATAAAAATGAGATGAAATTCAATCTGTTCTGCAATCAACGAGATTTAAATGTGTACATTTGAATGAACACTCACGAATGGTGACAGCCCATGGACAAATTTTGTTCTTAAAATTGCGTTTGGAGAAAAGAACATTAACAATTGTCTTCGAATTGATTTCGCTCGATTTTAATTGATCATCAATCATCCTTTTTGGCTCAGTAACTTCAGGTACATTTTTGGAAATACGAAAGCAGAGGTACTGTGGGGAGAAACAAATACAATGCCTGGACGTAAGCATTTGCACATCTTTATTTGTTTTGTATTTTGGAAATTTCAAGCTCTGGTTTGAGGTAAAAAGTACAAGTAGTTCAAAGAGCATTCCCTGCTGCTAGCCTCTGAAATGCATACATAAATCCACAATACAACGTACTTTGATTTCTGTAACAAACTATCTCAACGTTATGTTAGATTTTTTCAAAGACTGTTACCCCTAATGTTAGAAATTTCATAGTACTCTTATTCACACAAACACGTAACTTACAACCGTACAACTTTTCAACAGTCTGTTCATTCAAACAAGGAAATTTTCGACTACTGTATGCTTTTAACACACGTGCTTCCACGTCTAGGATGAGTCGTAATGATACGAGCTTCGTTGTGAAGATTTATGATTCAGTAGCATCAAACTTCGAAAAGGCTCACGAAATTGCAGTATTCGAAAGCTCTGATACATAATCACGACGACCCTGTCCTGTTTTCAGCGGCTTCGACGGTGAGGTACGCTGGCCAGCAATCGTCCATCATAGGCCGGCCGGCAGCCCTGGCTGATCACCAAATTACGGTGATAAGTCGGCACTGCTCTTGCGCGCGTCTCGAAGCATCAATACTGCCTCTTATTAATTATCACCGGTCCCGAGGCCGGAGCGGTTCCCGTGCTAGCGACTTGTAATCCAGACTCGGTCGCCCAAGCACCGCATGCTTAACATCACGCGTCTTATCCCGGAATATTTAGGAAGTATATCGCAGCTGCCTAACGTTGGTAGAGCATTTCTTTACTTCAACATATGGATTTGCTCACTTCAATGCTCTGAAGGTTAACTGTTGAATTATGAACTGAAGCATTAAACTGCCAATGAGGACAAATAAATATTAAAGGAAGAACGAAGATACAGTTTTGCTGCGTTGATATATTCGTTTGCCCACTGTCTCAAGTTTCATTAAGCATAAGTTTGAAAGTATGTATTTGTACATTTGTTCTAGCCAAATCCTAAGAAAACATGCCCTAACTCTAAGTTAGTTCAGATTGGGTAGTGTGGCACTGTATTTTTAAAAAATTATGTGCGCATGGGCATGTTCATTGATGTCTGACACTGTCATCGAAGATTTTAAATCGTCATAGTAGTTCATTCCTGATTTTAAAAACTAATAATCCTTGCCACTTATCAGCGCCTGGCCTGCTCTGTTGTACTCGTTAGCACATATCGTAACTCTGAGCGGTTACTCTGTACGAGTGAATCAAAAGACAACGCTAGGTAGAGTATTTTAGGGGAAGGAGAATTCAATTTGTACGCAATGATTTTGTCACCTGGAAACTTCGTTAATCTGTAAAACACTTACATTTTTCTCGAATTCATGGCATAATTTTCCCCCGGGATAGCGTACAATTTTGCTCCGATTTTGCTTCATGAGCTGCAAAGATAAGAATAAAAATAAATTCGCCAACAGAAGGTAGGATAATTTTACGTAATCATGTTCTTGAGATATTTAAATACCATAAATGAATTTGCTACACATTCTAGAAGCTGATTTCGATCTTCCATTTTCAGTCAAGTTCCATACACTACTAGATTTAGTTCAGTACTAAATCAGTACTTTTATTCACGTTGCAAAATTCTGTTCTTCTTCATACGAAGACATTTCTGTTGTTCATTCAATATTCACTTCCCACAAAATTCACTAAATATTAGTAGGGTTAAATGACATCATCGCACACTATTCTGACATAACAATTCGGTTTCGGTACAACCAAGTACAGGCAAAATGAGGAAATGTTGACTGAAGTAAAAGCCCAATTTTTCTTTGTGATGCTAACAGACGAAAAGTTAATGACATTGAGATTCTTGTGAGTTTCCAGAGTAAATTTATTCGACGAAACAGTTCGTGATGCAATAGTGTCCCAACACTCGTATAACTTAAATACAGTTCGTGATGCAATAGTGTTCCTACACTCGTATAACTTAAAGACAGTTCGCGATGCAATAGTTTTCCAACACTCGTACGACTTAAAGACAGTTCGTGATGCAATAGTGTCACGGCATTTGACTTAGGAGGGCTTCCGTGGCAGCAAATTTAAATGAGAACAAGAACAAGCCTCATTTATGAAAAAGTCAATTCGAACATTTCTCAGTTCATCAAATAGATACCTGGAAACTCTGATGCCACAATTTCTCGTGATAAAATGCATTTCAATTTTAATGAAACGACTCCTGAGCAAGTCGGGTGATATGGAAGAAACCTCATCTGGTTGAATCGTGACACTATCAATTTGAAGCGCGGTATCAACGACAGGGATACTTCTCCACACAAAAATGACAGACAATTCAAAGCATAAACTAGTAGATCAAAAACTAATGGTTTTGTTTTTTCGTGGTGGTTGTCTCTGCTAATATAAATTGTTGCACGAAGAAATTAATTTCATTGAAATAAGTAAGAGATTAAGCTGAAACCAATTTAGGTTATTATAATTCAGTTGAAAACTATGGTTATATTTTACAATTCATTTCTACAGTTGGTTATGAAGATTTCTTCAATTTCTGACACAAGGAAACGGTACTTTTTATTCGGCAGAGGCGATCGTTTCATCACCTAACTGTGTAAAAATCCTTCTTTCATTTTTTCAATACATTATGTTGTTTGCTTGTGATACCAATCAGAGTTATTATTTTTCCGCATTGTTCATAACACGAGTTGTTTAGTTGCACTTCAGCATACAGAAATTCAAATTGAGAATGACGAATGAACATCGGCACCAAATCTGAAAGACCAAAAAGTGAATGGCGAGAAAAGCATGCTGTACAATTTTCATTAGCTCAAGATTACCAATAAATTGCTAATTTTTATACGTATTTTTTATTTGTGTGTTACCATAGTTCATTGCAACATTTTCGGTCAAGATTTGACCGAACTTCATAGATCAGAAAAAGACAGTCGGAACCTCGATCTCGAGTTGTCGAGGCCAGGACCAGGGCTGCGCGGCGGACAGACGAGCCTTCGCTGATTTGCTATTTATGGGGCTGCCGAACCTTGCCTTGAGCAACCAGTCTCAAGAGCATGGCTGTCAGAAAATAAAAGATATATTTACTTTACAAGTTGCTCAAGACTACAGTCTGTTGCAGTGAAAGTAAGTTTGAAATCTATTTAATTAAGCCGAGGGGGTTTATTTTCTTCATATATCAATGCAAGTAGTTCATTCTCGTTACTTCTATTTTCATCCGATAAAATTTCGCAAAAACAAATAAAATTAGTTTTGACAAAGTTTACTTTGAATCTCGTAATTTTACGTTTTCTTTAATTAATTGTGTTAAGTTTATTAATTTCTTCTATTCTATTCATTGTGCCTATACCTTAGTGTGCAGCCAAAAAATATTTTAGTACCCCTATCAATAATACATCAAGTTAGCTGAAACAGAAATGGAAAAGCATTTGCTACACAAGTCTTGAACAATTCTGAAACAAGTCTACACCCCTTCGCCCCTTTTTATTTGTAAACTCATCAACATCGCTTTACGACCCTTCAGTGACATAACTCATCATCACCAGTTTGTCCCTATTCAGAAGTAGAACTCATCTATATCCTTTTTCCCTCAAGGCCGGTAAAACACATCAACATTAATTATTTCTTTGGTAACGACAAAATAGTCCATCCAAATCATTACGCAGTGATTGGCTACACATGCAAGTGTCTTGTCCTGTCCACTTTTACGTCAAAACTCACTCGAATCTCCCTAAATGCTGTACTTCAATGCAAAATTTATCAAAATTAACCCACTCTTCCCTCAGCATGTTGTTAATTTTACGGAGTCACTCATAACCAAAAACCACTCTGTAAACGACGACTGAGACGCTGAGGCCTGTGTTCCGTGATGGTTTCACGGGCTCTGGAGAGCAAGCGATCTCAGGACGTGAGATGATCCATCAAACTCTAAGAATCATGGCTCAGATTTTTATTTAATATTACCTTGTTGAGAAAGGATCATTTGTTATTCGCATATGTGAAAGAGTATTCATTTTTCATTAAGAATAATTCTTCTAAATAAATCCGTAGTCAGAAGTGATGGCATTTTTTTCCATTCAGTCAACGCATTTTAATAACGCTCTTTAAAAAGAATGGCTAAAATTTCAATAGCGTTGAACTTCGTTTGATGAGCGCCTACTGAAAACTATCTATAATCTGCTACAGTATTTGCTCCTGAGGACTCCTATGAGAGAAAAAAATCTCTGCGTGCTCTTCCCTTGAGCACACGGAGAGCCTTCGTATTGCCCATCACTCTTACCTCCAACTTAATAAACTCTGTTTGACATCCTCGTAAATTTATGGCGGTGAATAGTTCAGCTGATCTTCATGTAAGAGATTTCTGGATTTAAAAACACATCCTACTTGAAGTTCTCAGACAGCAGCGCAGTAGACTTGCACCGAGTGTAGCATGGAGTACAGCTGGATTTCTAGTCGATGACTCTGAGCATAAACAACAAGTTTGATCAGTGGAATCTGGGGACATAATTTGTGTTGATCCGAGTGGTAGTGGAGGAGAGGCCCCTAAACACGGCTTAGCGTCTAGGAGCAGCGCTCTCCTGAGTGAGACGAGAGATAAGAGGGGGGCAGGGGCACGCCGGCCCACCCAGGCAGACACACTCGGGCTTCAGCATGCCCTGCCGCGACTCCCGACACTGATGTCATCACTTAAAAATATTGTATTACTCTTATTGAAACATGACATTTGAGCTCTAATATCTCGTAGCCATTTACGTGCATCTAAAGGCATAGATACACGTTGTAGAACCGTAGAAATCTCTCGTCTAACTCCGCAAGCAAATGCAAAGCAGTTGTGAGTGAAAGGAAGTACCGATTGTCAATGTTTGTTCTGGAACTTGTTCACAATGTGAAAAGTTGGCTTTATTAATAAAGCATGCGACTTTTGTCAGTTGGAAATGTCTTGCCCAGTTCGATGATGAGCATATTTAAGCACTGAGGGGGCTCGGAAGGCCGCCATGGCAGCCTGAGCGATGCTTATCGGCCTCCCATACGTCATGACGCGCCTCTCCAATTTAGGAGTCTTTGTGAGGGCAAGTGATAGCGCCTTTCTAACCTGACTGTATCATTTTCCCTGATTTACTCTGATGATTTATGTCTTAATTTTTGAAAATTATTCAACTCAAAGGTCCAAAACACCTAGAAGAATGGGAATAGGTAAGCAACGAAAGCTACACCCGGGGTTAAAATTTTATAATCCGCGTGTTTGCACTCGAAGTAGAGTGAAGTAACTAATTTAATGTTCTCATAGACTCTAGTAAGCTCTTTGTTCATCTATTGCAAAACGGTTAATAATTTTGTCGCAGCTATGTTGTAATGTTTCCGAATGTTTCAATAGTTAATCTTCAAAACACGTAAATTACGAAAACGTATCCCGGGTATTCGGGAAAATTGTAGTGCTGAAGAAATGTATGAAGGCTTAGTCATTCCAAATTGATTTTAAAGTCCTTAAAATAAGTTTCTCCGAATATTTCTCTTGGTTAAAACTTTTCTTCGTCGGTTAGCAAAAACTAAAAAGACACGAGTGACGCGCCTATCGTGTGAGTCATGAACCCAACTCGGTCTACCAGAACGATATCGGAAATGTTTCCCCGTGCTGTTAGTGAACAAAGGCTCTGTAAAGTATATCTAACATATGTGCCCAGATGGGGCGGACTTCTTAAAATGATCATTTATGCAGACTGGCTGTGCTGCGCAACCTCGGTCGCCCGTAGCGACCTCACGAGCGCTCGTAGGCGGACAGGCCTTCACTTCCAAAAGTCAGGACGCACCTGCAGTATCTGTTGCGGAGACTCTATTTATAGTCATCCATATTGCACATGCTACGTTTTTGTCATTTGTTTTTTAATTCTCCCTATCAGATTGTGCATTAAAATTCTGCTCGCAATTTTTCAAAATATGATGTAAATACGTGTGTAATTAAATCGTTACGCATATATTATTGAATCGTTACGCATGCAATATAAGCTAAGCATATATATTGTACATATTTATCTTCAGGATGAACTTCATTGAAAACAATTATTTTACTCAATTCGCTATATATGAACAAGCAATCCGACCATTTGCTGCTCTTCAAGCTCCACGAAATCATTTTACCCTGCATCTTCTAAATTGAAAATACTATGTCTGAAATTGGCTCAGAGACATTCTCAGAGACAAATTTAATTGTAGATAGAACAATCAATATTCAGTGCATGAACGATGCAATTTTTTGTGCGACGCTCATATAAATTTGGAGCGTTAGGACAGCGCTCAAAAGGTCAGTGAAACGACAGCGTCCCTGCGCTCAACGTCACTGAATGAGCGCATCATCAGTTCAGCTCCACTTAATTATTTCGATCTTGAGTTCTTGTGGAAATTTTTATGAAGCGTCGGGGGACAACCAAAATTGGTCGGAGGGGAGTTATCAGTTTAAGGACCTAAAACACAGGAAGCCTGAGAGAATAGCCTATTTATTTTGGTGTCGTAACATAGATGCCTCAAAATTTTCATATGCTGCCCTCGTTCGAAAAATTTTAGTTGTCAAAAATTTTGTTAGCTACCCTCATTCAAAAGTGAATATTAAAGCTGGGCGAAGTTACTAATGAGCTGCGAGGCCTCATTACTGGATAGTACAATACAGATTCTTCTACAATGAGACTCGAATGAGCATTTAGCAGATAATTCAACCTGAAATAGTTGAGACTTTCAGCGATTAATGTGTTCTGTGTGGAGAGCTGGGGCAGAACACAACCTCAAAAGTAGTTATTCATGAGGCTCTACGAAACTTGTAAAATCTATAAAAAAATACCAGTCTGAATAAAAATTAAGAAAGAAAGACATTGGAATTAAAAATAAAACTTAGTAGCATATGCTTATATGTTTTTTTATCCTTTAAATTCAGTAGCTTCTGAACTATAACTCCTTACTTGCAACCAGTTGTTTATGTGTCACCCTGTCTAACTACATATTAACGATTTTGATCTCTAAGATTGTTACTTCTGTACCTCGAAAAGTTCTGTAGAATGCAGAACAAGAAGGGTTAACGAAAGTTACATTCCTCCATCTATTAATTCGTTACAAAAATTCATTGACTCCGTTTCTTCAGGCAATGTCTACATACTAATGACTGTGTAGATGATCTAATTTATTTGTAGAAATTTCTTGGCAACTGGAGAAATGGCTTATTATTTTTATATCCAAAAATTATGTGACAAGTCAAACAAGTTCCTGACTTATATTTTCCAAAACTTTGAACTGCAAAATGCCATTAGCTAGCTCATGATTACCTTGTTTAGTTCATTGGAGAATACGACCGCACTTAATTCACGACTAAAAACACTTCTTTATAGAGATGGTCTGTGAACACTATCGATACGTCCCTCTCGGTCCTTCACAGCTCGGATGCGAACTTTTTGTTCGTGATTCACGACAGCTTTTCATGATGCATGTTAGCGATAGTAATTGAAGAATAAATGAGTTTCAACATGTTGAATTTTATTCGTTAACTGGTCTTGTTCTGATCATTGATTTTCGACTTCTCAGAAACAGCTCTCGTTTGCAGACAGAACGCGCCTCTCTGACCAAGCGTCGCTGATTAAGTGGCTAAAATAGTCGAGTCACTAATTCTGGCCACCCAGGACACGTGCACCCAATTTTACATGGTTCTATGGGTGAAAAACCTGCCGCTGGTAGGCAGCTTGCATTGGCGTCTGTACATGGTCAGTAGCAGTATAGGGCGTCCATGACACATGCCGAGCTTATTTGGAGCACCATTTGACTCGTGCTCAAAATTTGAACTCCATGTATTTGAAACACGTGTTCATGGCATAAGAGCATTTCAATATTTCGAATTCCTCAACCTAAAAATTTGGAACACTAATCGAATGGTACTAAAAATAAAACTGCCATATGTCGAGAATGAGCTGTGCGTGTATGTACATATCACGCTTATAGTGATCATTAATGGATTAAGTCATATATTCCTGCGTGTTTTGATTCGTGCTGAATGCTTTCACGAAATTGACAAAGGAACTCTGCAGACACTCACTTCGTGGTAAGAAAAATTAACAGAGTGTGAAAAGCTTTTATACTGAGCATACTTTAGCCAAATTACAACTTCACATGAAATAGTTATCATCTAATCTCATAGACATATGAATGGTACATATGTCTATTATTCTTTACGGAAGTCATTAATTTTTTCTTCGGCTAAAAATTAAAGGATTCCTGAACACAAACAAAGCCACTTATGATATAAATGGACCCATTGTAACACAAGATCTGGAACAAGAATGTCCTGTTGCCAGCATCATTCCGAAAACTTCAAAGACAAACGTGCGTGTATTCTATGTAGGATTTTCTTTTCCCAGCTTATGTAGTTCTTCTCGTAGGAAATAAGTCAACTTACGTCATTTATAAAATGCAATGCCAATTTTGCTGCAGTTACCTTGCCTTCCACGTTGCAAAAACTTAATCGCCATTCAAGGTAGATGAAAGCCGCAGCGAAGTGTCCCACTGTTGCATGTCACACATCTACAAGAAGGTAGCGAAGTGTCCCGTACCTACAAGAAGGCAGCGAAATGTCGCACTGTTGCGTGTCCCACATCTACAAGAAGGTAGCGAGGTGTTCCACTGTTGTGTGTCCCAGATCTACAAGAAGGCAGCGAGGAGTCCCACTGTTGCGTGTCCCACATCTACAAGAAAGCAGCGAGGTGGCCCACTGTTGCGTGTCCCACATCTACAAGAAGGCAGCGAGGTGTCCCACTGTTGCGCGTCCCACATCTACAAGAAGGTAGCGAGGTGTCCCACTGTTGTGTGTCCCACATCTATAAAAAGGGAGCGAGGTGTCCCACTTTGTGTGTTCCACATCTACAAGAAGGTAGCGAGGTGTGCCGCCGTTGTGTGTCCCACATCTACACGAAGGCAGCGAGGTGTCCCACTGTTGTGTGTCACATTTAGTCACACAAAAATTTACCCATGAATCCAGAAACCTGAAGGAGAAAAATTTCGGTACAACGAAAGAATTTTCATTCGAATCAAAGTCAAAACGCTTAAAATTGTTCGTATGCAATTAAATTTACCGTCAAAACCAAAGACTGAGAGCTTGAAATACACATACTAAGTTCCTGCTTCAATTGAATAAATGCAGGAAATTTTTCGGGTTACTTTGGAAAAAAGTTAATCAACTGATCTGGATGATAGCGTTAAATTCCCGTCTACTTCCATTCAGAGACCATCATTCTAAAATAACCCTACAACAAATGCTATCGTACTGAAGTATAGCATTTACTGATTTAAGTTGGAAAATATTTCTGAAAAGCTGCTCAGAGTAAGCAAACGTTGTTCACGACCAATTAAATAAGTTCAGAACAAAATACACTGAAACAACGAATACTATCTCGCTTCGAGAACAACACAAATAGCAGACCTCTCCAGAATTCATAGTCCGTCCGACTTGTATTATTGGCTCATTTTACTGGAGCTCATACTGAAGGAGCGAGTTTTAACGGGGAACATGGAGTCGTCAAACACGAGGATGAAGTCTCTGTATGTGGCACGAAATGATGCGACGCGGTCGCACACAATGAGTCCAGTTCACCCCTGACCCAAACAACACACGAGCAAACAAAGAATCAATCAGAAGGAGCGTTGACACTGTCAATACGGTGACCGCATCGGCAAACTTTCCGCAGGCCCCGCTTTGGACTTTTGCTCCTGGATACTTTACCTGAAATGAATTTTAATTCCACGTGGTTACTTTTATGCTCGGTCGCAGCAGCTGTCGATATGGAATATTTGAAGATCAAGGAACTGTGCGAGGAATATTCAACATTGAGCGTGATTAAGAACTTATAACTTCTGTATAGGGTTAAATACGTTAACGATGTAGAGGTACAAGAACTCATTACATCGTTTTAATATTCTATTGTTGCATGATGTTTCAGTATTTTCATTTAGTATCTGTATAATATTTGGCTCAATTGTGATTAGTATGCAACTTCCTGAATGATATTCGGGAAGAAGCGGTGTTGCAGTTGTATACACGGCGCTTCCCTAAAGATCAGAGTTCTCATTGGGCTTGTGACGGAAATGAACAAAATAAAAATACAAGTAATCCTCCTTGATCAGTTTCTCAAAGATGCCCATCAACATTTAACTCTGACGTGAAATGGTCCTATAAATTGGAAAAGACAGTTGCATAACTGGAAGATTCTTCTCGTTTGTTATACAGCTAAATTATGTTGCAGTGCCTGACTGACAAACGTCACCACGAGAGCAAAACATCATAACACGTACATACGAAAAGACAGCTTAATGGTACATACGAGCTAAACTTTATCATTTATGAAAGATGCATAATTCAATTGAGTGCCCTGGGCAGCGAAGTAATTTCAAAAAATAACCCCTAAATAAATTGCTTAGCGCTTTAGGTTACTGTTGCCCGACTAAAATACAGAGATCATCTAGAAAATTTTTAGCTATCCATTTCTTACCTCACTTCATTTTTTCATCTTTATTGAGCCATGTCCAAGATATTAGCTTAGTATTTTGGTTCCTAAGATACTTCCAGTTTCATAGGAAGAACACAAAAGGGTAGAGGCAGTCTGGCTGTATAATGGTTACAATGAAAACCATCGTAATCCAGAGCGTAACGACACTGGCTTCCAAATTCTATCTGTATATTTACGAGTACGGGAGCTCTTCATTTTTATTTACAAGTTAATTGCAACAATTCTGTAAAAATAGAGTCACAGCGGAAATTTTTTTCCGTACTCTAGCCTTTAGCAGTGGCTCTAAATGTCGTACTTTTATATTTGCTAAAAAGAACAAATTTTACAGATGAAACGCATTCAATCATTCGTGATTTCAAACCCTCAATTACAGCACAAAAAATTGAGGTAATACTGGACTATTTTTTCTACCAAAAAAACGCGTTAGAGTTGGTCTTCTAACATTTGGCTGAGATCAAATATCGGTTTGTCAAATATTTATTTTGTCGATGGCCATCACTGATTGAGAGATGTGTTCATTTATTTCCCTTTGCTATATTATGATACTGCTCAATTTCATGCCACAGTATAAATACGATGCCTCTAAATAATTGATTATTCTTCAAATTTCTATTAATCATTACTTTTGATCATAAAAGTGATAATTAAAAAACAAAGAGGAAAAATGATCTGAGAGGGTGACAGGCAAACTTGAACTCATATTTCTATCATAAATGAATGGTCTATTAATTTGGATAAATGTATGTCCAAAGCACTATGTAAATGAATTATGTAACATTGAAAAAAATTTATTGAATTTCGCACACATTTTTCACTTCTTTGGATGAAATGACCATTCGTATGGGGCCATAAATGTTCAAACTCATCCATTTTCAGGATACATCTGGTAATACGGACCGGTTCATTCCAAGGTAAACTGAATCACATTACTTAAAATTACAGAACACAGTATGTCAATTTCGTAGTCCAGCTCAAGCGTGGGTGTGGTTTGTAGGGTAAGCCATACTTTTATCATATATGTATATCTTCACGAGTAAAAAATTGCGTGAGATCCAGGGTATTTGATGAAAATATTGAACTGCTACTTTATGATCCAATCCAAACTTCCAAAAAAAAATTTCTCGAGACGATCAGTAGTCGCACGTCGGTCGTAACTTCATGTAGGTTAATCTGAATCGAAAGAAATATATAAAATTAATTGGTAGTCAAGAGATAAGTGCAATTGCCCGAGACCCACTGTGTACTTCATACTATGGTAATGTCAGACAATGTATCGTAACTGAAAGTTATAATAGTACCTATCTGCCGTCGAGGTTTTTAGAGGAGAGTTTAACTTTTATAACTATCAAAGGCTTTTATGTAATTCTGTACGCAATTACATATAATACCGTTGGAACAGATATTAACTAACATGAAACAAAGTTAACAAGGATATTATCAGCAGCTTATGAACACGAAGCGTTTCTATTCTGTTTAAGAATCTGTGGGACAAGAGTTGCTTACAAACAGTTTCGGTGCCTTGCGGATTATTATAATGTCTGAATTAGTTGCAAATCTAAATTTTCTAAAGCTAGACGGTCAGGTGTTTCTAAAATGTTTCACTAAAAGGTCAGGTGTTTCTGGAATGTTTTACTAAAAGGACAGGTGTTTCTGGAATGTTTTACTAAAAGGTCTGGTATTTCTGGAATGTTTCACTAAAAGGTCAGGTGTTTCTGGAATGTTTTACTAAGAGGTCAGGTGTTTCTGGAATGTTTTACTAAAAGGCCTGATGTTTCTGGAAGAAATGACTTTTGGTGTGGTTCTGAGATAGGACCTTAACTTGGAACATTACAATGTTTGACTGGAATACTCAGGTTATTGGAAGGACTTCCTCATTCAGAATACATTTATCAGTAGGGAATTGGCTATTAAAAATAATAAGGGATCCAGTTCAGAAACTAGACCTTTGATTGAAAATCTATCGTTTAAAGTGAAAAAAATGAGGGGTGCGATAAAAATCATCTGCTTTTGCACTCAGACCAGCTGGTTTCGACTAAAACGTCATTATCAATGAATGCTATCTGAAACAATAAAATAAAGTTCATGTATTTTCACACCGTTAATAATGTGAAAAAAATAAAACATACCTTTCTAGCAATAATATAAAAGTTTTCCAATGGAACCGTTTACAAAAACAAACAGGTACCTAATTTAATACAAGGCGTAAAACCAGTCATTGCGTAAATAGAGCGACGGTAGTTTGATCAGCATGGGGACTCAGTCTATGTTTCGCTCTATGTAAAGATTCTAATGAAACTATTTCGAAAAGGTCTAACGAGTTTGGATGGTTGGTCTGCGTTGCATTGATTCGTTTTAGCTAAAATATTATCGTGCAATATAGAACAAAAGTACCAAGTTAAATGTCCAGATAGCTTTAAGCCAGTGTTTTACAAACGAGACTTGGATGATACTTTCGTGATTTTTAGAGATGAGTCTCATGCCCCTGTTTTTAAATCATATCAATACTTATCATAACAGTATAAACTTTACAGTGAAATGCTTACAGAATAACAAGATATCGTTTTTAGACCTCAGTATTAACCTTACCGCAGCTAAACTTCAATCTAATGTCTACCCTCAGGCCACTTTTACTGATTTGGGGTGCAGCTTTTTTAGTTTTTGCCCTCTTGTTTACAACCTCAATTCTATTCCACGCTTCAGCATTGGGGTTTCAAATTATCATCTTATTATCAAGCATTTTCATCGGAGGTAGATTTTTCACGTTCGTTCTTTCTATGCAATGGCTATTCGTGTTTTGGGTTTGACAATTTGGGTAAACGCTTTTTAAAAAATTGTATTTCAGCATCGGAAAAGACTGTATGTATTGGGGAAAAATATGAAATTTATATCTTGCTTCCTTTCAGCTGCAAGACATCTGATGAAATGGTGAAGTATTTCAGGAACTTGCTAGCCGAATTTTATTCTTAATTTGATTTAATTTTTCTCTTAGGAAAGACTTTCAAATTCGTAATTTTTTTCAACTACAGAGACCGACTGCCTTCCGAGCTACGATCCAATATCGTTTACAATTATACCTGTGGAACTTGCCAGAGTTCGTACATTGGCAGTACTCAGAAGAAGTCCAAGATTAGATTTTATCAGCATTTACATAGGACGTTCCTTCAGAAAAAAACTTCCTCTCACAGTTTTGCCTCAAGCTCCTCCAAGACAGCATTGAGGCAGAACAACCATCCATATTCGTTAGACAATTTCGAAAAAATTTCATCAGCGTGTCACTCATGATATGAGGATTTCAGAATCTTTTACTTATAAAGAAACATAGGCCGATGCTCAATACTGATCAAACTGCCGTCACTCTATTTACGCAATAACCATTTTTTTCCCCTTGTATTAGAATATGTAGTTTAATTTTTTGTAACCCGTTTCATTAGAAAACTTTTATATTATCGCTAGAAAAGTATGCTTTGTTTTATTACTATTGTGATAAAAATACATAAAATTTATTTTTATTGTTTCAGATAGTATTCATTGATAACGTCGTTTTAGTCGAAATCAGTTAGTCTGAGTGCGAAAATGGATGATTTTTAACGCGACCCTCGCGATCTGTATGCTTCATGTAACTACGTACTGCTTTAGAGATGCATGTCCCCATATTTTTTCTGAAGTTCCATGGTTCCTCATAAATCGCTTTTTCGCGCCCACTCTTCTCCTTTTTCCATCTTTGCAGATTTTGTCAATATTTTATATACCGTGCCATCGTCGGACCCGATTTCACTCATGAGATCTTAAACCAATCCTCGGATTTCCACCATGCGTGCCACATCATTTGCGAATTTGCGAAGTCTGACAAGCCGCACATGTCAACGAATGATTATTTATTATGCCTTGGAAAAAAATAAAAATGATTAGAAACAATGGGCGTTAAAAAGTCATTGAGTTCAATTACTCAGCATGTGTGCAAAAAATATCGATAGAACTAATCCGAGAATGCTGAGATGAAATATTATGTGATATTCACTTGATGCAGTTGGTGGCTTTTCAATAAAAATTGGGTGTACATCGAAAGCTTATACAGACCTATGTACAGAGGTGGGCAGCGCTACATTTCAAAGTAGCGCTGCCCAGCTATGCCTATGTATCAGATCATTGCATCTGAAACGGACGTTTAACTGATTCCACAATCTAACAATATGCCTGTATGTATGTCTGTACATATGAATGCCTAAGTAAAAGAAGTAATGTTTATGGATTTTTTGACACATTTAAAGTTGAATTTTATTTTGAACTATAATAGAACGGATTTCTTTAAAGCCCTTTGTGCATAGAAGTACATATCACAGATATATTTAAGACATTTAAAGGTATTTTACAAAATAAAAAAAGAAGTATGCCATTGCAATAAGTGGAAAGATATACTCAGACTATGAAGGGCAGTAGGTCCTGGAAAGAAAGTAGTAGCAAAGAAGACGATAGTTTGAAAAATTAAGAAGTGGCGATTCTAGCACTGAGCATGAAGACAGCACATGATATTTACTTGAGTTTAATGTCGATATATTTGTGATAGCGGAGTACAATCCTGCAAGATCCGTCGAATAATCTCTCAATTTCGCTACTTCAGATTACCATTTGTGCTGTGGTCTATAAAACCATTTGAAAGGGTTCCTCAAAAAACATGGGAAAATTGTAACTGAGGTGTCACAATTTTTCACTTCGAAACTGGCTTTTTCACTAAGTATAATTATTAAATCTCAGAAGACATGGATACCAATCATAGGTTCTTATGGAGATTGCATTAATTATAAAATTTCATTAAAACGAAAGATTTTATTATCCTTTCGCTCATTCGAAATTCAAGTATCATAAAAAAAAGACATAGAACATAAATAGAAAAACTTTTCCAGTTTAGGTACGAGTTTTTTCAGTCATTGGAAATTCTATTCAAAATTTATTCAATTAACAATTTTTTCATAAAAAATACTATTTCATAAAAAATACTTTAAAAAAACGGCTACTGCTCATTTATTTTTGAAATAAAGTGGGTAAATTTTTAGATAAAAAATTATTCCCAATGCTCCATGTTCTGCAAGTTCCGATATGGTTGGCATATACGTCACTTTTTCAATACTTCGGCCTTATTCTGAGTAACTACGAGCAGATTTATTGAAACTACTCACAAGATATTATTCTGTTATTAAATTTCACAGAATGCTGGTAAACAAATTTAATATTTTTTTTAACTATTGAGACAAGTTGTCTCCTAATATGCAATCCTCTTTGATATACAAATACAGTTTTGCGTGTTGAGCATCGGGATACATGGGCATGACCACACGTAGTCTTAGACCAAGAGTTGCTGAGCACGCAAGGGTGAGCAGTAGACTTGGTTCCCACTTGACCAATCCACCATCCTCTGCTGCACGGGACCATGCCGAGTCTTACGATATCGTACCTGAATCTTATCAGTTTGCAATAATTAGTTGTGCATCCAACGTCGTTGATCTTAGAATTTTAGCATCATTATTTATTTTAGAATTGAAACCCTCTCTTTACAATCAGTTAAGCTTTTATCCGCTAGCTGTTCTTAAACTATGAACTTTTTTAGTGTTAATCCGCTCGGTTTTTTGCATTTTAGAAAATTTTCTTTGCTGAATAAATTTCATTTCATGTGGTGTAGCTCTCATTTCAGATTTTTTATCATTTTTTTCTTTCAGCTGATGGTGGTCACAGACCCGAAACGTTCTGAATATAATGTATTTTTATTCTATTGTTCCTGCCCTCTTATTTATTACATAATAGAAGAACTCGATGCACTTGGACTAGACGTCTCACTCCAGCTCCAGGTGATGCTTCAACTCAATTCCTATCCGTCTTTCAGTTACCAGTACGGTCACTCATTACTTTCATTTTAATTTGGTATTCTCTGGGAAACAGACGACCTGACTCAAACAGCATCTCGATGTGAGCCCCTTCATCTGTTCTGGAAAGGTTCTCAAACAAATGGTAATTCCCTGCCTCCAGTAACATAAACTTTCAGTGAAAAGCTGGCACACTGAAGCCTTTTCTGGAGAACACGGATAAAAATTCGGCAGTCCTGTTGACTTGTTTTGCGGGAAAATTGTTATTAATGGCTGCAGTACAGAATTACTTTCCGTAGAATTTTGGATGAAAATTCTGAAGGAGTTGGCAAAGTTATCAGAATGAATGATAATATTCTTCAAATATTATAATTCTTTTGAAATATTAGAGCAACATTAATAGTGAGCTGACGTAATATTCAGTGGGGAAATTTATGATATTCTCAATATCTGTTTTAAAGAGGTCTCAAAACCATTTTTAACTGATGAGTTAGATACCATTAATTGATATGATTTAGAGCGTTCCTTCTGACTAAATGTTAGCTTTTGCTTAAAAAGGTGTGAAAACTTGTCAATCTTTGCATTTCAATTCGGAAACATTTGGAAACATTTGGAAACCTTTATTTACTACAAGTAATTTACACCAGATACAGGTTTACAATCAAACGAGGAATGACGAATAGCGGGATCAGGATATATACCGCATGTGGGCCCGAATAAGCTACAGGGCTTCTTTGCACCTGAGATGTTGCACCTGAGATGTTGAATTTGCACCTGAGATGTTAAAAATATTCATAAAAGTCCATCCCACCGTTCCACGCACCACAAATAAGCAATGATATTTCATAGTGTGATGAGTAGGAGCGCATGCAGTATCATTTGGCGTACTCTGACACTTAAATTCTACAGTTATGGTAGTCGCACCAACATACATATATGTTTACACTGGACAACTGCATTGGTGCCCATAAACTTTTTGCAGGCCATTTTGCTAACTGATCATCAATTCGAATATAAGACCAATAAAAAATGAAAGGTAAAGTCATATGAATTACTCGTACAAAAAATGAGTCACCTACAATTAATATGGCGTAGGACCTCCACAAACACCAATAATGGCTGCAATTCTATGCGGAATTGAGTCTACAAATGATCTGATCTAATGTACATCTGGTTGATATTAAATCACTCTTGCACCAACTGATCTTGTAGTACGGCCAAGGTACGTGGACGATGTTTGTGACCTCTAACATGTCGGTTTGGGTGGTCCCATAAATTTTCTTTTGGGTTCATGTTTTGGGATTTAGCTGGCCAATCTAAATGCGTGACCTATCTTGAATGAGTGTCATGACGATTGATGACAGTTCTAGTCCGATGCACTCGACAGTTGTCATCCTCGAAAGGAGCTTGAAAAACAATTAGTGACTATCTTTTTTTCTATGGGAGATTGTGAAAAAAATTTCATCAACTCTGCATTTGCATACATGTCTTAGCTTATTTGGTCGTCGGACAGAGTATAGTGAACGAAAAAAATAACTCCTTAAATTTTCATTGGCTTTACCAGATTACCTAACTTCCTCAACTTCTGCAAACATTTAGCCGCAGCGATTTTAATGCGTAACTTTAAAAAAACGCATCAAAACCGTTATGCTTGAAAAATTATTGACACCTCTAATTGAACGAGTCAAATTGAATGAAATTCGACTCGTTTATACTGAAGTACATTAAATAAAGAATACATTCATTAAAGTTTATTCACCGGAAGTATAGTTTAGTAGGGCTTATGAAACGTCTTTGAAACGAACTGATCATAGATAAACTTAATATTATCAAGTAACACGTGCACTCGTCATGAATAAACGTTTTGCAAGGGAGGAGTTACGACAGCGTTAGTATTCAGTCCCTCATACTATGTAGAACTGGTGAAGAATATTCGTGCGCGTTAGAGTTAGGTATAACCCATGCTTGCGCATAGAATATATCCATATATATAGCCATATATTTGTCTTAACGATCATTACTAACTGTTTAAAATGACACAAATTTAAAGTAATAAAGTAAAATATATTTTTGTTCTTGTTGCAGCAGTTTAAACGTAGAACGTTCAGTCATTACAGGTGTTACTCTACTCCTAATCTTATTTAATCTACTTATAAGATCTGCTCATGTTCAGAGCATCCGGGGCAGGAGCCAACACGTCCATGGCAACATGTCCATGGCAACTCGTCCATGGCAACACGTCCATGGCAACACGTTCATTACAATACGTCCATGGCAACGCACGCACGTTGATCATGAAGTCGCATCATCAGTAAAAAAAACACGTACGTACTGAACCTTCACAGTTCTCTCATTTTGCAAGTGTACAGTTGAATATACAGTTCTGTATGAACGGTTCAGTTGCATTTCTGACGGTCACCAGAAATCGCAGCATAAATCCCGTCTGTGCAAGTCTTGGTGTAATTAGTTAATAGAGGTCGTAAAATCTAAATCGATTCTCTAGTTTTGTGTTTGCTGTGTTATGTATGTATGATGTGTTATATATTTTTGACGTGATATATATGTTTGATGTATAAATGATCAAAATATGAGGGATAGAAACAACTCTTTTTATGAAACAATAAAATTTTCTTCCGCGAAAAGACTATGAATGTGAAAACTTGCTTTTTATCCAGTCTCACAAAACATCACCATAACGCAAATTTCCAGCTTAATTAGCGAGCAGCGACTGCGGCATACTTAAAAATAAATTTCTGAGAGAAAATGCGGAGTAACTTTGTACTTTTTCAGAGTAATTATAGGAATACTCAGTGACTTAAGATGAAACAACTCTTAAATTATTTCAACTTTTCAAAGTACATATAAAAGGTGTACTGATAACCATGTATTAAAAGTTAAATTGCTGGAAATTTTGGGCCTTCTTCTGCGAAAAATATAATTTAAAAAAATTTACAATGAACTTTCCACTATTTTTGGGGGGACAACGAAGACATCAATGGCAAATATTTTTCTTGAGGAATTTATTCCAACCGTAAAAACCGTTGAAAAGCTATAAGTATTTCAGTTCGCTTTCTAAACGTTGGTGTTTGAAATTGTTAGAAATCCGCCGCTATTTTAATTATGCTATTTAACCGTGCAAAGCATGTGAAATGCATCTCGCCCTCATCTGAAGATGATAACCAAAAACGTCAGTGTGACACCTGCTGTGTTACCGGATCGAGAATTTGCAAGAATTTTTGTGTCATTTCCACATCATTGCGCACTTCTAGCGCTCATATTCATGCATGATATGCGAGAAGACTATGCGATGCAAAAATGAAGGGTTTCTTCATTACAGCAAGACGTGGTCTGTGCTTGCTTCTCATATCGTGAATGCAGACAGGATGTAATCTGTTTCGCTTCACTGGCAACTCTCGACACGCGGTTGATGGATGGCTGTCAAGTGACTTGTTCGATTTGCTTATTAATTAGAACACCCTGACAAAAATTTGAGATTTTATCCTGGCCCGTGAACGTGCCTGTAGCAGCTCGAAGATTTTGCATCGTGCTTGCGCTGCGTAGACTGCATGCACATCGCACTTACTTCCTGGAAAATTTGGATGTGTCAATGAAATACTGCATTTCCAAAAACGTTATAAAATCAACAACCAACTTTGAGAAACTTGGTAGAAACAAGCGGACAAAAAATGTTCAATGTGGACCAAAATATTTTTTTCACGCTTTTGGAAAAATTGAAACACCCTTGTGATTCTAATTTACCTTAATCTCAAGTGATTTTTATGAAAATAAAAATCACACATGGACCGCTGTTACTCTATTGCTCGCACTTATTTATAACACCGATAAAAATTGTATATAAGAGCGAGACAAAGTGTCTCCACCCAACGCGTTCTCAGAGGGGAAGCTGCCTTTTTGCAAGCAAATATTTAAAGCAAATTGGAAAGAGCAAGAAGAGCCATTTTAAAACTTTCTGGGAAACCATTTCAACGTTAATAAATGACATTAATAGTTATAAATATTGAAATTTGTTTATAATTTCCAAGAACTACATTGTACTTTAAATGAAAATTTTCAACACATCGTGCACTTGGAAACAAACAAATGTTTTTCAATACTTCATACTTCGAACTTCGACTGCTGTAAGAACGGCGCTTCGTTAATCAGTTCAGAGAATTAGCACCCCGCACGCCGAAAGTATCGTAACAGGAAGCGAATTCCACCATGAAAAGATAAACAGATTAAGTTGGAATATTTCCAGGTCACTAGAGTTAGTTCATGTCAAACAGATAGTCTGTGACATAGATAAGTGTAGGGAGGAAACTCATGCCTAAATTGTTTTACATAGCCATGCTTTGAAGTGACCGAATGCACAGCTAACAGTGTGTGTGGGTGTGTGTGTGCACGTCTGTGTGTGTGTGTGTGTATGTGTGCGTGTGTGTGTGTGTGCGACGAGACCAATTTGAATAAATATACTTAGGAGCTCACAGAGAGCACTCGAAGCCAAAGAGATTTACGAAGCAGTTATTCTTGGTAAGAAAAATCAAGCTGACCTCAAATGCCTAGATTTTCTGGATAGATGAAAGTTGTGATCATGAACATGAATTGGCCTTTCATGGCTCATAATTTATTATACTAACCTTTAACCCAAATATTTTTTGTCCCTCATTCAAACTCTACTCCTGGCATTCCATTTGGTTCATTACATGAGCTGCACTATAAGACCCAGTGTATTTTCTTCACACCCAAATACACAAATTGATAAATCTTCGGGAAAATTCGTTTCTGTTCAACGTGAAGCTTTCCGTAGTATTATTGTTTACCTATTTTCTTAAACACTTCAACAATTAATTTCCACATCTTCTTCATCATCTAAGAAACCAGAATTTTAGAAATCCATTCAACCGAACTCTGTGAATAAAAATGTCCAATGTTCGCTCTATGAGACCAACGTACGCGTCTTTACGCCTCTGTATGGAAAACCTCAAGATCATTTACTCCTCAGCAGTGACGGAATATCTTATGAAATCGTATTTATGTGAACTTTTATGACTCATATTAATGCCCTGGTATCTTACAGATCTATCCGTAGAATATCAGATGCAACTGTATTTTAATCAAATTGAAAAAATCATACGAGTCAGAATCTGAAAAAAAAAATACAAAAGTACCTTTGCTGTTAGGCGTCGAAAATGTGGTGATCAAATTTTGTGGTACGGTAAAGGATAGTACTCTAATTTAAGCATCCTGCATATTTTTACATTCAGCAGTGACTGTTTCAGACAGAAAGCTTGTATCGAGAATATTTCCTTGAAATGAAGATCTTAATAAATTCTGGGACCTTGTTCTTTGGTTCAAAGCTGTCAGCATTCAACCATATCAATACATATATTTTTGTCTTGTGTTAAGTATGAACTAAAATGTAACAATAATGCTTCTGGTATATACGTTGACCCTAAAAGAAGTCCATCGAATGGCTAATTACGCCCGTCATAAAATTGACTAGCATCACAAGCTAAATATATTCTTTCTCTGATTCTCTTAATCTATCGATCTTTCAAAATAGATGTTGATCGACAGTGAAGTAAACCGCCGTACAATTTGCTCAATTTAAATGGTACAATAAATTACGCCAGAAGCCAAAGCGTTCGGGCGAACACAACGGACGAATCGCGCATGCGCATCAGAGAGTACGAGCTGCAGCCGCCGCTGGTCTGCCACTCATATGAGCACGTATGGGAGAGGAGGCATGCAGATACGAGATCGGACTTTTTCCGAGGCCGCATTTGATGGCAAGAAGCGGACACTCGTGCGAAGCGCCGCCGACTGCGTTGTGAGCTCATCAGCGCTCCCATTTCTCGCTGCCGCCTCTGCCCGTAATCGATGGTCTCACGCTCTTTTTGGACATGACATCGCATTACTTATTCCGTAACTTAAAACTCACTCGGAAATTACCAATCAGGAATGGTTGAGCTCAAGCAATCGCCGATGCTCCTCCAAAAACCGGCGACTATGACGAAATACGATGTCCGTAGCTAATACTTTAATGATTTGCATGTGATTAAGAACATTTAATTGAATGATAGTTTTTTCATAATAGGTTTAATTTTTATACAACTCAATCATGATTTTGGAAATTCATATTGATCGTCATTCATTTCCACATTTTTAACTCTCTTCAAAAATTTAATATCAACATTTATTACTACGGTATACGTCCGTCATATTATTTCTTTTTTTCTCTTTCTTTTCGTTCCGTCTTTATTTTTCTTGCTTTCCTTTCATTCTTCCTCTCTGTTTTTATCTCTTTCGTTCCTCCTCATTTCTTTTTTCTTATAATCTTCCAATTTTCTATCATTCTGGTTTCTTATAACACACTACCGAAGTAAGTGAACGTAGGTTAAATGAAGAGATACTTCGTGATTTATTGTACAAACTACGGCAATACCGTTAAGTCATGCTGGCCGCCTGCAAGTATCGGAGCGAAGCTTTGATTTTCGCCTGAACGACCTCTTCGATGTTCGTGGTAAACAACGCTTGTTGGCCGACCGAACAGAAGGCTCTTCACCATCCGCTTCTCAGCCACATATGTCTCCATTGGAGCACAGGGAACACGTGTCGGCTCATCTAATATTGAACAATTGCAATCGCTTCCCAGGGCCGCATACCGCCCCTGTGTCAGTTAATTCGATAACTGCTCTAATGACAACAATAATTTGGCGCAGGACTCCTACGTTGCGGAAAAATTACCGTGGTTCCCTTGCCAGTGCATCAATAGAAAGAGACGTCGTCTTCGTAATTTGTCCCTCACACTCCAGCGATTTATATGCTCGAATGCAAACAATATTAAGTTGTAGTTTAGCAGAAGTGAAGCGAGGGCAGCACACAAGGCTTGTCGCTGGTGAGGTTTCTACTTCACAATGACAGGTCAGGATGACCAAATAATCGCAGCACAATTACCCCAACTGACAATCATAGAGTCCCGGCATTGAGCCTCCGGCTTTGTTATGTGCGACTGACGATATCATGCCATGACTCCAGGAAGTTCCGTCACGGGCTCTATGAACCCAGGGTCAAATTAACTATAATATTTGTGATTGTTCAACTTTAGTTTGGACTCGTAGTACAGCTCTCTCGATGATACTGTAGAAGCCACAAATCAAGAAACTCACCACGCATTGCCACCGGTACGGAAAGCGACCATGTCTTTGACCCAACAAATCTTTTGTACTGGTAGTTACGCGTTCCATTGCATCATAGACTCTTAATTGGGGGATCTCCTTTTTTCAAAATAGCGTTGTTCCATAGTCGAGAATTCAAGTTGTATCACACCGAATCACCGAATTCGTCCAATATTCTGCTTTGTGTTGAATAACATCGTTTAAATTTGTATCACAGTTAGCTCTATTCGATATCGATTGAGCTTTCTTTTTTAAAAATTCCTGTGCCCTCATGGGAACTGTTCTTACTCTATTTATGAAAATGTGAATTACGTATTTTACCTTTAGAGAATTAATGATACGTAAAGAAAAGCACGGACTAGGAACATATACCGTAAAACATATTGCTTATCTATATTTACAGAATCTTTCCTTAAATATTGTGGAATATTAGAGCCGTGTTGTTACTGCTGGTTGTACGACGGCATCAGCGAGTGCAATTGAGAAATGTTAGAAGATCTGTCAATTATGTTTCATAAGTAATAGTGTCCTGACAACACTAAGGATTCGCGAAACGAGAACCTGGAGTGAACATTCAAAAGTTGAGTACATGTTTGCACTCAAAACAACTGAGATCGGGCACGCAACCAACTGCCCAGAATCGTTTGTTCACAAAAATGATTGTGAAAACCCTGACCAGATGCATCATCCGAACGAATGCATATGCGTTTAGATGTGCAAAAATGATCAACACCAAAAGCAAATTCGAAATGGAAACGTTGGATTCTCCAATATAGAGCCATTACCCAATCGTTTATCATCTTAGAAATTCACTCCCGTGGTTAGACCATCATTCACTTTCGAATGAGTTCTTGATGGTGTTTCAATTTAAAATAACAGTGAACATATTTACGGGGAACGCAACCAATTTCTTTAGAAAATTTAGCGTTATTGGGTAAGTGTAAGTGTTAAATTGTTTAATATATGCGAGGGTTTTACGAGATTTCAAAACATGGTCGTCCGTTAACAAGTAAAATCATTGCATTCAGTTCAAATAATTTGACCGACATAGAAGTATATACTATAATTTTTTCAAAAATTCTAGACGAATCTCCTGTGATCAAACAAGAATTGCCAAAATAACTTTCTAGACAGCATTCAGCATAATTAGCGTCGTTATAAAGAACATCAATTCGTATAAATGACGAAGGCAGACCCGAAATTTAGGGAAAATTTGCTACGCTAGAGTAATCCATGGAAGGCGAAATGCCTGCACACTGATCATCGAATGCAAAATCAGGAGGGGTATAAATTAAAGTTGGGTAAGAAAAACACATCATCAAAAAACAAAGCTCGCAAGAAAAACGTATAATCGCGAGCGCAGTCGAAGCAGGAGCGCATAAGGCTGAGGGATGAAGCCTGCGTTGGGCGGCGGAGCTCAACACGGGCTCGCAAGAGGCAGCTAAACAAGGTAACGTACGAGACCAGGGGCAGTATATCGTCTGGCTTTATGAGGCATCCAGTGAAACGTATGGGCGTGCAACACTGCCACAACTACTGAGCCAAATTATAAATTAGTTCTGTATACACTGGAGGATCCTTATCAGGTAAAAAGATATAAATAATCAGGAGAGGATTCATTGGTCACACATCGGGGGTTTTCGAAAGATTGAAGCTTCTTCTGTTAGAGATTAAAGCAAACAGAGGCTTTGCCGCAAATTAGTGCAATTGATGTGGTCATGTTGGGTTCCCGCATACGTCATCAATTGGCTGTGCATCTGTGAGTAGATTCATGAGGTCGGAGGGAGCAATGCCTCAATATCTCTGAAGCCACAATCCTTGTTCGATCTCTCCTTCATTTTTCCGTCCCATAAATTGTACTTCGGTTTCGGCTCATTAAGAGACTTGCAGAAAACAATCAGCGCAAATTCTCCCAGCTGTTTGGATGTCAACATTTTTGCGTATATATCTTTTAGTAAAGATGCAGCCTTGATCTTCTCTACGACTCGTGTTAATTTCATAGTAATAATATGTCTTCTCTCGAAATGAGCGAATAACACTCTGAAATCACGCTCTGATTTTAAAGGTACCTTCGGTTTATGCAACAAATTCTTGCAGCCTTAGTTTAATTATATAAATGCATCCTAGGGATAAAATTCAGCAATAAAGAGTTGGATTAATATGGATTTGCAAAACTGATGTATGCTTTCAATATCTCCCTAAGGATATAATCGAACTTTCTAGAGCTTATTTATGAAGTTTCTACAACTCAAATGCTTGGTCATATTAACAACTTTCGGATATTTTTTACTTCAAATAAAATATGTGTATTGAGAAAGAGCGAAATTGTATGATATTGGTGTAGAAATGTGAGTACATAAATTTAAGTTTCAAAATCGTTTCCTTCTTCGAGAGTAGGTACGAACCCTTCAGCTGAAGTTGTACAGAGGCACGTCGTACTTTACCCTCTTCACTCTGATACTCGTGTAATAGGACAAAAATTTGTTTTCTTAGATAAAAACATGAAAATTTAAGCTTTAGAGTCTCAAAATGAGCATGGATTAAGTTTAACGCACCGTTGCTAGCATCAGCTGAAGGGCCGACGTTGTTGTTTGTTGGAAAAAATTTGATTTTGATGCTGAAGTATAAAATCTGGCAACAGATATGATAAATACACATCAGTCAACTCTCTTTCAAAATACTTCCCCAGTTTAGAGTTTAAAAGGTCCCAGTATATATTTTGTTTTGTTGTGTTATGTTTTGTTTTTGTATAGATGTTTTTGGTATGTTATGCTTTTATTTTTTATTTTTTATTTTGCATCAATTAAAAATAACATTGTGCTCGAACTACAACCATGCATGCCATTAATGTACACCGTGCCAATTTTTATCACGCTCATTCGATTATTTTAATACCTTGGAAACTATTCTACCAACCTACCTACCTACCTAACCCATCTGCCTATTTTAGTACCTACTATGAATGACGTTAGTAATGGATAATGTGTTTCGCTCCCCAGAGTATTCATTTTTTAGAATACATGCAAACAACCGTGATAAATAAATATTTTACGCCAACTGACCTGGATAAGTATTTTAATGTCGTTGAAATTTCCAGCGACGTTGAAAACACTTTTCATTTTGCCTAAGAGTCATTGATCCAAGAAATTTCAAGATCCGAATTTTAATATTTTTAACATTGTTTCACTTCCCTAACATTAACTACAGGAGTAAAATAACGACATGTCCCTCTTTCCTCGCATCATTTTAATTGCTTCAAAAATATGTTCGATCACAGTTCTCAGAGTGGTGACGCTTTAACAATAAGTGACAATGAACTTTAAGAATTATTTCCAAATTATGAAGAGCTGAAATTCTGACAGGAGCACCTTTCAGAAAGTAATCCTTCTTTATGCAACGTGCATGGAAAAATTCCAGGGCATTTGTTGAATTAAATGTTTAAAATCTCACTGTAATGAGTCTCACCCAACACCTCCAAATTTCTGACTGTGTTCGAGGAGCGTGAAAGTAGGGAAAATTCTATCTAAAACTTTTGACTCAGAAGAGATGTTTTTTATACCATTTTCCGGATTTTAGAGCGGCAGGACGCTCGCTTCATAAAATAAAGAAGACGAGACCAGGTGGCAGGGACGAGCCAACAGCAGCAGCGCTGGAACTCGTCTCCAAATTAGAGAACTCATCCTCCTGACCACTCGCGTGTAAAAAGGCATCTGTTTTCCATACAGAGATTTCCTCATGTTAATGGAACATTCATCGCCTCGTAAATAGCAAAAGCTGTGGTTTCATCTGTTGAAAAGTAATCACCTTTATTAGGTACAACTTTACGGGTACCCTCGTTGAATAGTTTATCGTTAAAAGAATATTGAAGCTAAGTCATGGTTATAATATCATAACTCGACATAATAGCGACCCTCACGAAAAACACACCCTTTAACTACACTAAATCTTCAAAACAACTCTGGTCTTAAATACAGAGCGTGCAATAGAAAGGAGCATGTAACATAAGTGCTTTTTCAAAACAAATATTGGGCCCATTTGGTTTCGGCTGTTACCATGATGATAGTCTTCTGCATATGACGACTAGGCAGGCCAGCGCAGCTCTTTTTCATTGATGGTTCCGCTAGCCGTGTTCAAGACACTTAAAAACGAGCCTTGCTACTCGACCCTGTCATTAAAAGGTAATCTAATTAGCACAAAAAAGCCGTCCGACCGTTCTGCCCACTCACTTTAATGACATTGGCTCTAGAAATTCCTGACAACAAGATTGCCACGTATCAGGACCTTAGTGAAGAGAGACCCCTTTAATGGTAATCATTGTGACTAAAATCGTGGTGTCGGTCGTCCTTTCCTCTCGCGCCGAAGCGCAGCAACAAACCCCCTCGCCAGCGAACACGCTCAGCAATCGCTTTCGTATGCAAGACATATGCATGCGCACCCCGAAACCGAGTTTTCTTTCAGGAAGTACCTGCACATACAAGATGGAAAACCTATGCCTTTTTCATGCGACTACAATTTGGCTACGAAAAAAGTGTACTTAGTGTAGCTACACGGGTAGACGGATGAGAAAATATACAATCTTGTGCCAAATTCGTGAGCCAGCATCTAACCGTCAGCTTTAGAGAAATACAAGTAAGCATTGGAGTGAAATGTAAGTAAAGACCTTCCAGTGCATGGAAACTGAAATAAATTTTCATTTATTCCCTCATTATTATCGTTATACTTTCTTTTCACAAATGTTCTTTGGGGACAATTATTAAAAGCCAAAAATCGAGTTCGGGAGCGAACTAGTCTCAAATGGGAGGTTAAAATATTAACTCAATCAAAATCTTTACAATGTATGACAATCTTCAGAGTTTTCTTCACACATCCACGAGTCAGGAAACTGTATTTTAGATTGTGATAAGCACTGCAGTTTTAATTCAATAGATATATTTATATAGGTACTCTATATACAATTACAATAACTATTTGTTATTTTAATACTTAGGAATTTCCATACTAGCAACGCTTTCTCATTTAGATAGTGTACGCTGAAGCTTTGCAAAAAAAATAATACTTTCAGCCATTTTCAACGGCAACGCTCAGATTTACGTCGTCCTACGTTGTTTAAAACAAGTGTTTTCATCCTATCTTATAATATTGCCAATCTTCCTTTCAAGTTTGTAAAATTCCTCGCGTTGCTTTTTGTTTCACTGAAGAGATGAAAATTCTCGCATTATTTTGTTGTTTTGCTGTGAGCTTGAGAGGAAATTCTCGGGCACTCATATTTTGATGAAGGCACTAAGCAGTGCACAGCAATGGCCGTGTTTGAAGAGGCACCGGACTCACCGAGTGGCTAGGGCCCGTCTGATCCGTGTGCCCCGCACCACCCCCCACCGGCTCTGTCAATCAGTGCGCCTAATCCAGACAGATGATGCTCACTGCAAGGAAGCCCGTCTAAAAGGGAATTTTAGCGCTTTTATCTACTCGAAATCATAAGCTTCAGTGATATACTCCGACACCGGTCACAAGAGGTCGCTCTTTCCCTTTAGGAACGCTTTATTATAGGAGAAGTCTGCAACGCGTGTCATCCGAGTGTGTCGCATAACACGAGTAAGGTCTTCGACAATTATAATAAACTATAAACGTCTCACGGCTAGGTTTCTCCCCTCCTTCCAGTAATGGGAAGAATGAGGGGGCCAATTGTGCAGGAATATCCCACGCTCAATTGCCCTTGATAACCTAAAAACTTCAGTTTTTGTAAGCCACTGCAGGATTTACGAAACGAATTTTTCGTAACAAATTTCATTTACTGATAGATCGAAACTTTTCATTTGATTTTAATCGTTATAATTTTTTTTAATTTAATAAGAAGAATGACTCGCCCAGGGCTTATGTTAATCATTAACACGTTTTCTTCGGAGGATGAAACACACATAGTGGGAATTTCTATGCCTAACTTTAGTTTTGAATTAATTGTTCATTTTCAAACCATAGAGTTTTGATGTTTGACATAAAAACCAGCAATATTGAGTGAGTTATGAGGTAGAAGGATATATTGAAGAAGGGAATCATTCCATTATAAACAAAGCATCTCAACCCATTTTCTATCAAAAGAATACTCCAAATACTTTCGATCAACAGCGTTTGAATGGAGAGAAAAATTAATCCATAAATCATTTAATGAACTATCCTAAGCCACTTGGTGAATTAGTCCCTGGAGCATTTAATGAATTAATCCCCAGACTACTTAATGAATTCATCCTTTGACAGTTTAATGCATTATCCCTAGACCATTGAATGCTCTGTAGCTGTAAGCCGAGAAAACTGACTCAAAATTGTTTTTTAACGATTTGATGTGATGACATCTATACAGTGAACTACTTAGAGGGATTCACAAGAATGTATTATCAACCGAAAAATATCGAGAAAATACTTATGGTTCTAGAAACATACAATACATATCAACACGAGGGAAATTTCTGGGCAGATCAGATTCTAAAGAATAAAGCTTCCGACATGGTTTTCTTCGATGGTCGTGTTCAACACTGCTCACACCGCAAATAAAACCATTGTAGTAAGAGGCAAGTATTAATATAAAAATGAAAGTCAGATACTTGTCCGGAAAAGTTGGGAACGATCCGGGCTTGCTCACCGCCAGACGTGCGCGGATTCTTTGTCACCCTATTCTTGGGTCGTTCTCTGCGATGAAAGAAGGCCGGCTCAAATCCAATAATTTCCTAGCAAGACTGTTGCTAGTCCAAAGTTGCGAGTAAAATCAGTGAATGTTGCTATTCCCCGCACGAATATTATTCTACTTCTCCCGTGTTTCATCCTCAAAAGTGGCAACTGCAAGCAATTGTCAAGGCATGGATGTTGGGCTAAAGACAAGACGCCAATGACAAGCTAAATTGACGGAGTGTTTAAATTAGAAACATTATAGCGTTATTGAAGGTGGAGAAGTGGCGTCAGTCTTGGTGGTACCCTATCAAGAGTACGATTCCACGCCATGACTCAGCGCATTCTTGCGAGCGGTCCGCCAGCGAGCAAAGTTAGTGTCAGGAGCCATCGTGAAATGTTCTGTCTTCCGAATAAACACTCTCATCTGAAGCAGTCCCCTGCAACCGCTGCTACCTTTTCGCCCGACTTTAAATAACACCAATACCTACACATTGAATTTAAGCCTAGAAATAAATTAGTAACTAATGCGCGCAGTGCATTTTCTTGCACATGAAGGTGTGGTGGCGAGTCCAAGACGATATGTTGTGTTTCTGCTTTATTTAGTCTCATACGCGCAGTACAAAAGTGCTTGACCGAAATTTTTCTTATTTCCACGTATACACAATCGGTAACACAAGCATGAAATAATTTTCGTAGTGTATGTTCCAGTATACGAAAAATTCATGCAGGGCTAATGGTGTAAATTCTTGTTTCATTTTTTTCTTTTCAATTCGAGACTTTTTTATGAGGCATGTTCCCCGGCACAGAAGCGTTCATTTCGAGTTAATCCACCGCCAGACGTGCGCGGATTATGTAGATGGAGCTACTGCGTCCTGCTCAAAACTGCGCTGTGCTAAAACTCGTTCCATGAACAATTTTGTACACCCGATCTATGCTGAATTTTTCTTCCTCGAATTTATCGACAGCTGAAACCGTGTTATAAGGTTTCGCCTTTGACGAATGTTCCACGAACATCGACAGCGAAACCAAGCTGTGCTCGTTCCACGGTCCTGTCGGTGGTGGCACATAAAGAGTCGAGAAAACGCTAGGGTTTTGGGGCGCCACAAGCGGCAGAGCGCTCGCGCAGCCGTGGGATCGGGGGCTGCATCCAAGTACACTATCGTGATCGAAATCTCGTGCAGCACATGGTACAAACGCTCTCTCAATGGTACAAACATGTTAGTGCTTCGCTTCTGACTGCTATCATGACAACACTGATGAGCGCACAATTCTTGCAACTACTCGTACGTCAAACTTTCCCTCCGTGACTTGAGCTGAACGCTTTGATACCCAAACAAAGGTTTTGTTACAAAATAGACAAATTCTGACACACGTATTTACATATCTAAAAATGATTGATTTTAAAAGCTAATTTTCCAAAATGGGTGCCTAGGCATGCAATTTTCAGGTTACGACAGATTACTTATGTGCTCGCACATTATAAGTTCGACAGCACATTTTTGGTGGTACGCGCGTACCGCGCGGTCTCAAAGGGTTAAGTTCTTAGGTCTCTCGGAAATGACACTTTTCCATGTATAGTTGCCCTCATTACTAAGTGCTACCATGACAGTATTCGATAAATACTCTCAGTGTAATAGCCTATCTCCGTGATAGGCAAGTCTTCAATAAATTAAAGTTACTGTATATATTCAGAGAGGATTGAGCCCACTTCGTTAGAGCTAACACGAGGCGCACTCAGCATCTGAGCTCAAGTCTATCGCTCGCATGAATTCATTAATTTGATTGAATTGGAAATTGAGAATGGACACAGTTCCACAATACCCATCTCTCATAAAAAAGCCAAATTCTTCTGATGCAAAGATTAGCTAGGAATATCACCATTCTTCAAGCATTTATGAACAATTTCATTCACCAACAATAGCGTAATAACGAATGTTCCATGCACTAGGTCACCGATGCAAGCGAAAGAGTTTTTTGTATGATACTCGCACTCTTCCTACACTTCCTTTTCTACATGCATTCGCGATTCGTCCGCGAAGGAAAATTGTACACCAGATAATTTTGAAAAAATTTCGTGAAAGAGTGCATATGTCTTGGCTGAGTAATTATCATCGCAGATCTTCACGATTATGTATTGAAATTGTTAGCTGTCCGAAACGAACGATCACTCATCCATGTCGTTAAAAGCGATCACTCGTCGATGTCGTTAAGCCGATCTATTAAATGCGTTTTTTGTCATTAACATTAGCAACCCTTCACTGAATGTAGCATTGCTTCCTTCTTACTCAAACTCTTCCACATAATATCGATTTTAGTTTAACATGCGCTAATGAATCAAAACACGCAAAGCTGTTGTCGTGATAATAGGAACGTTCCAACTTATTGCATTCGACTGGCGGAACTCTGATATATGTATCTCTGGATAAAACTTACGATGTAATACAATTATCCTTTCTGTAGTTTCAGTAACTTTGTTTCTAGGGTAATATCAACAAAACTGACCCCTTGAATGATTTAAAAAGTATATTGCCCTACAAGATCTTCGAGAAAAGTGCTTATATGGCTAGATAAGCGCAGATAATATCGACATTTAGAATTTAGCGGAACGAATTGATTCCTTTAATACCATCACGTTTGATATGAGGATAACTTAGTTTGATGATCGGTAGTTTTACAGCGAATAAAATTGAACTTTGTTAGCTGAGGATAAGCGAATGATAAAAAGGTCTTAGCGTTTTACGGGTGTTTTTTTCGCAAATACATTTTACGATCAAAAATATTTGATACAGTAATCCTGGATCTCTCTTGTTTACTGAAAATTGTTATAAGAAAAGTTATAACTTGCAATTTTGTCGACTTCAGTATGTGAGTATTACTTTTGACTGCTCTTCTTGACAGAAAAGACTGTTCTCAACGCCGAGTATTGTACGCTCTTTGAAAAGTTGCTGCCTCAATAGCTTTTCGCAAACACTAACCACCACTCACCATATCTCTGGACTATACTTTCAGAGCACACTGACAGCGCGCTAACTCCTCTGGGGCTATCCTCATTACCGTCTGACGACATACTCTCATAGGAGGGCTTGAGATAATTTGCAGATATCCTTGCTTACAACTTGCAGACAAGAATCAGACTAAATTGCCGACAGCATCAAAGTACCAGCAGACACACTTAGCTTCCTGCAACTTGAAAACTGTACTGAGAACAAGTAACAATTAATCCAACTGATAATTTACCTGTAGAGTTAGGAATAGTTGCAGACTGTCATGGACAGAACTTAGTGTCAATAATCCGAACAGATTACAGGCGACCCTTTCATATACCTCACAGGCAGCGTTAATATGGCCTTTGAAAGTACTCCCGCCATCCCGCAGACACCCTCGGCATAGCTCCCTGCTAGAATGAGTTACAATTAGCATTCAGCTCTCCAAAAGACAGTGCAGATAATACAATAGACCAGTACTGAAGTAAACAGAACCCCTAAATATTACGGAAAGATTTCTGGAGGAATTATCAATATCGCTCTTACTACATGACCATAACGCGCCGAATGTGGTGGGACTGCGCCAATGCAAAGCCCGTAACACATCAATGCCTTAGCATTGACTGCATATCGGTTGACCTACAACATTCCCTTACTGTCGAAGCAGCAGAGTTAAAAATTTCATGCATTCTGCGTATTTTACGGGCTGCTCGTTTCATAACTCGTACGAATGCTTCAAATAATTACTCATTTTGGTTTCATGCAAAATATTCATCACTCGCGGTAAGCAATAACCTTGGGCACACTCGCGGAGAGTTGAATTCACTCACAAGGAAGCTGTCCTCCTCACGCTCTGATGGAGCACGGCGTGATGTCTGCCTGCAGCACATCGAGAGCGCCAACGCTTCCCAGCCCTGAGCTGCGCTGGGACGTGTTGTGACTGCTGAGACAGCGCACGGTGTCAAAACTAATCTGAATCCCTCTACGTTTTTAAACGTTGACCAGAAATTGATGTACATAGAGCGCTAGTGATATTTCGATCACTTTTTCCAATGCAATAATAGAGATACCTTTTTCAAATTCAAAATCAGAACACTGATGATGGATTTTTCATAAATTCGAAACGTTTGTTTTTTAGAGTAATCATCGTGACTTGGATTTTTTTATCCCTGTAAGAAATTTTAATGAGATATCGGCACGGGCGCGACGTCGTGGCGCGTCAAGTCCTGCCTGGTGCCTCCTACCACTTACATTCGTTATATGTTAAACTGGAAACTAATAAAATATATTTTCCGTTAATACGATATTTTCAATTTCAATTAACAATCAAATGCTTGTTAATGCTTGTCATTTCCCAATGTTTAAAGGTAGAAATGATTCCAGTGAATGAAATTACTGAAAGATATTTTGATCGAATTAAATGCACGGGTAACAAGTATTTGCCAAAATACTCGCAGACGTTTATTCAAGCTAAGCAAATAAGATACCCGGTGGCATAATTTTATAATTCTATGCGTGCAAAGAATACACAGGGATACCGATTCGTGTAAATAATCATCTATTATGAGATCATAATTCTTACGTACGCTGACCGCTAATATATAATAAGGGCTTTAGTAGTTCAAAATTTTAATGAGGTATCCATATCTAAATGGACATGCTTGTTTGTCCTGATTTGAAGCAGCAGTGGGCAACAACCAAGTTTTGGTAACGTAAGTTTCCTAAATTTCCTCATCGTATGTATTTAAAAATGCATTTGGTGCCCATGCAGTCTCAAGGGAAACTTTCACCACGGACTTATTAGCTATCTATACTAAAGTTTTCCCACTTCTCCATTGAGGTCTGGGAGAACTGTACCAGCATTGTTTGCTTAATTGGAACGCACAGGAAGTCATGTACAAAGGCGTTCTTAACAATGCCAGTCGCGGCCCAGAGGTGTTATGTCCTTAACAGGTTTTCAAATTTTGTGTACGTGACGGCGTCGCCGTCTGTCACATTATAAGACTTTAATTCGTGAGATGTGTTGACCTACTTTTAATCAGACTCTTTTTTGCTTCTGAATATTTACTTGAAACATTTTAATAGCTTTAAAAATCGGTCGTACAGGCAATGGCGCACTGAAATACTTGGACGTAGTTGAGGTACGTCCATAATGAAGGTAAAACTTGGCATAACCTCAAGGTTCAGTCCTCGGTGACTGGTGGGCAATAGATCTGGGAATATACGAGCGGCTCACAAAACCAACAGAGAGCCGGAGCGCCTGGGAGGAGGGAGCTCAAATTGTTCACACTGAACCTCACCGCCTGATCACCAGACTCCGACTACCTGCCTCACCTTAACCTAATTCTTAATTGTTTTCGCTCCATGAGACCGAAAGTGCGAAAAGCTGGAGCTGTACCGTAGGGAAGCACTTGAATATACTGCTAACGTTTCTTCTGTCTCATTAGGGAGGCAGAATAGAATGTTAAGCTCTCTCTGTAGGGAGTAATAAGGAAGTTGTTTACTTTCGATTGCGTGTTTGTAAATAATGTGAAACTTAAATTAAGTGGTGAATTTCAAGCCAACAAGTAAAATAAAGCAAAGATGTTGAGATGTAAATTCGATGCTATAAAGCTTGCTGTGGGTTGAGTTAACCCGAGTAATTCTGTTTATTCAGTTCATGCTTCGTGTGCGTCGTTCCAGTTAAATTAGTACGAGGAATTATTTGAGGGAAAATGAAAAAAAAACGTCTTTCCAGTCTTTTTATTGGGGATATATATGCACATTTATGACGTAGGATAGTTAGACATGCTTTAGCTCCTGACTAGAGCCACTTTTCATTCAGGTATTTTCCCCAGGGTACAACGGACAGACACCCACGTTTCGCCTCATAATCTGAATGCCAGATGAAGTCAGCTAGCTTCCGAAGCGTTTGGCCAAATAATCTCAGAAACTATAATGATCAGACGAGACAAGAAATCAGTTGTATTCCTGTTCCCAACTGGATGATCCTACACTCCAACGGGTTGCAACATTTATTTTTTCCCAATTATTTACGAAAGGGTGTTCGATAGAAAGGAAGTCAAAATTCTTTCCTATTTATGTTACACAGGCTCAAATAAATTCAAAGAGAATTTCTTTTTATGCCATGCATAGAAGCACTGTGTACTTTTATAACTTTTTGAATTCAATACCTTAATATTTGATGCCATTGACCAGTGCTCACGTCCAAATTTTGAACGCACTGCAACACGGAAGTATTCAGTGTTATTAACACTATGCTTCATTTTTGCCAAAAAGTGATCAACTACGTTATGCATAAGTCAAATAGAGACAACTCATTATTACCAGGCTCTTAAAGTAGAAGTATTGAAACAAAACTTAACTTAGTTCGATTATATCAAGATACGAGACAAGTTTAAATTGCAACAATTCAGTGACATCCTCATTCTTGACAAAATTGGATTATACGTTATTTTGAAAGCATAGATATCCCGTTGCTTTATAGTGTTAGTAAAATTTTGTTTATTTATGGTTAACGATATTTATTTTACAACAGCGTATTAAAGTAGGGCTGGCAAGTTGCACTAATAACGTGATAAAGTAAGGCAGGCTTATTGCACTAGCTATAAAGTAGGGCTGGCTAGTTGCACTAGCAGTGTGATAAAGTAGGGCTGGCTAGTTGCACTAGCTGTATCTAGATTCTAGAGCCTCCAGAATGAATTCGTCCCTCATCAATCCTGCTACATATTTTGTTACAACCTGAAGAACTATCTTTTGCCGAGTAAACAGAATTGCAAATGCTTTTAACAATATTTGTGAGATAAGGTACACAAAGTTTCAGATTAGTATTCGAAAGAGTAAATAATTTGCATGTATTATTTACGAAACACGGAATCAAAAACTATTCACACCGAACAAATATTTGCAACTAATGGCCAGTTGCATACCCTTTCTACAAAATTCCATTCGCCAAACCCTCGTTAAAATTTATAACTAGGTTCATATCTACATACATATATCCTGAGGAATTTGAGACTATTCTTTGTTGCAGATCGTTTCTAGCTCGTTGATATCTTCCTGGTATCTTTTACAAGCGACCTTAAGCTCTCGCCACAAATTTTCGATAGCATTGAGATCTGGTGATAGTGATGGCTATCCTGCAACGTTAGTGTTCGCTTTATTCAAGCATTTAGTGACTACTTTAGCCTTGTTGGAACCACCATCTTCGTTGATGTCCGATGCTCCGGCCATCCTTCTTCAAGTTTCCCTCGAGGATCATCTTATAATCTTCTTTCTCATCGTTCTTCCTATAAAAAACGAAACGTACCTTCCCAGGGCGTGTAGAACAGCAACCCTGTTACATTATAAATCCTCCTCCTTGCCTAATTGTATGAAGAGTAGTTGTCGGGAAACAAGCTTCTTCACGTTTCCTTCAAACGTGTATACTTCAAATTCACGCGAAAATAAATAACAACTTGGGTGTAACTTCTGAGTCTGAGTCAGGCACGTGCGAGCGATGTCAGGAGAATGTCTGTTGTAATTTATAAGTTTTCATACCTGACCCATCTTTGACGACTTCCAGACGTTCGTCAAAATATATGTATTTACTGTGACCGTGGGTTCAGTACATGGAACCTGAGCTAGTGGCTATAATTGTTGTACATAGTGGAAGTAAATGCTGACACGCTGTTAGAAACTTAGACGAAATGCGGTCACACGTTCGCTCTCAAAATCAACTGCTGGAACTAGGTCTCAGAAATCTGAGTGCTGGACTTATCATTAGCGTATATATTTATGCATATAACTTGTGAATATATTCTTTAATGTGTTTTAATTGCGTTTATTTTAAATTTCCTGATGGCAGATAAAATTAACTTGAAATTAATCGTTAAATTAAAATAAATTTTGAGTACAACCACTTCAAAACATGTGAACTCCAATTCTTAGAAATTATGAAAACTCGGAGTACGTCATTCTGTACTTGTTTACATTTACACGGCACCGATTTTGTAAAAATTTCAAAAGTCGTTCAAATATATCATTCGAATAAATAGTTTTATTAGTTTTTTATGTCATGTTTCATCAGCGGGATCATTCGAAGTAATTTTTAAAGCATGTCTAGGGCATTTTTAAAAGCTATGAATCTATTTGTATAGAAATTTGAAGTTTTTGAAAACACAGTTATAAAAATACTACTGTCACCTATCACGAAATGAGTTTGAGGGCCCACACACATCGTTTTACGCATCTGTGAGGAAGCATAGAGCAGTGCTCTCGAGTGCTGCCGTGCTCCATTCTTTGACTCTAGGGGTACTGAAGCGGCCTTCAATATCTGTGAACAGTTTTTGACTAGACATGATGCCTTGACATTTCATACGATGAAAATTTCTGTGTTAATGTGAATATCTTCTTTTTTGGGTAAGTGCACTCATACGCAAACATCCATCATAGGGCAGCTAAGGTTCTATAAAATTGCTAAGCGAAAAGAATTGCGTTTATTTCAAAATATATGTATCCACCGTCTCGCTGGACGAGTTTGTATGGTATTGATATTGCTTGGCAGTCTCCAGCCGTTCTCGCTTACATAAACCAAACGACATCTTCAGCATGCTTGTACTGAGCTTCACTGTCAATGAACAACTGCGATGGAGAAATTTCACAGCGTACTCGGTTACTGCAGCACAATTCATATTCAAATAAGTGTTTGAAGTTAGCCATGAAAAGATGTTTTGCACGCTGTAATATTTTTATTCACTCTAGAAGGGTAGCCATTTATGGTGATGTGGAATGGAAGAGTTCTACAGTTTTCAAGCCCCAACTCTCCGCGAACATTGGATCTCATTATCTGTGAACAAGTAATGCGAGAGTGACAGTATTTTCCTGCAACTTTCGCTTCACATGAACTTTCAAGTCTCTGCATCTAAATCAGCACCTTTGCCGGACAGCAATCGCCAAGATACAAGTATATTCGTGCCCGATTTGACTAAGGTTTCTACGAGAGTGAAGGCGGAAGTAAACGTTCAGTACCAAAACCAACGCAACATTTTAACATTTTACAATTGAGTGTAGGTTTGTATGGAACGCTCAAAAAAATTTCTATGTCACAACCCAACTAAGTTTTTGCCTAATTTTTTTTCGCTTATGTAAATTTTAGAAGAAGACAATGGATATTCAAGCGAGCGAAGTCATTGCTTTCGAAACGGTGAATAAATTGATGAGGAGTCAGTGATGAACAGACAAAGTTCAATTATAACTTGGTCTAATCCTCCTTGACTCAAAAGAGCACAGTCTTTCTCTCCTGGAAAAATTAAGCTAGACATATTATATAAATCTTAAATTTATTTTGCAAGTGAGATAACTCGACTGTCGGCCAAATTTGATAACGTAATTATGAGTTGTTTACTACGAAAATCAAATGAGACAAAATGATTAGTTACCCACCAGAGTCAACGTATGAACAAAGAATTTCCGATTTCCCAAAGGAGTTAAAAATTGAGTATCATGGATTTTTTCGAAAAAATTCTGCAAGTGATTAACTATAAAGTATCTTAGGACCGTAATTCAAGATCCGAAAGAGAAACTACGCCGAGCCTTAAACGATCATTGTTAGATTCCAATCACGTATATCCGAAGAGGTCATCAATTAGGGATTTAAGAAGGACTCGGGCCAAAAATCGCTGTGAAATACAATTGGAGACGCTTGTCTTGTGAGTGCGGCAGGAAAGGCCAGGAGGAACTTAAGAGGAGAGCCTGTGGGACGGAAAGGTAAACAAACAGCCATGATTGATGATGAATTGGTTCTGATGAGACTGGACGAAGGAGGGATTCGCTCGAATATTAATGAGCTGGCGCTTATTGAGTCGTTACGAGAGTAGGCTAGCAGGAGGACGGACTTGAGGCCCTTGCTTAGTGTGGGAGGAGACTCATGGCACTCGCGCAGCTTTCGATTGCTTCGATGCAAATGTCTCTCAAGTTTTTTCTGAAGTGCTACGTTATCTTAAAGCAAGAAAATGTATTGTAAATTAACCCTTACTTACTCACACTGTAGAACACGTTGCGCAGTGAAAGAGGCAGTTGTGTACTTGAAGTACTCTTTTAATATTACAAAATCCTATACTCTTTCCCGCAATAATTCCTCGGAAGTTGAAAATTCCAAGACAATTAACTACTATGAACCTAACCTACTCAAGCGCGTGAAATTATCCTTCTTCGTACGCAGCGTCAGCAAGTGAGCTTCTAAATTCAAAAACTTCGTTACAGTCCCGATGCCACTGAGTAAAAAATCATTTCATGGTGAAGACCTGTAAGAGCCCGATATTTGATATTAAATCTGTCAATAAAAGCCAGTTATTCACTGAGTCCATAATTTATTCGATTATAAAGACATCGATGCACGTATAAATCATAATTTAATACGTATTCATACACCTAATGTAAAGTTGGACAATTATACGCATATTTCAAAAATTTGAATAATATACTATAACTGCTCCCTCAGTGTATCAAGTAATTTAGTGGCACAGTAGATCAGTGAATTTATATCAGAATTTCTCTAGCGAGTATTATCGAATATTACCCTGCAAATGTACAATAATGGTTGAAAGCACAAATGTCAATCCAGGTGCGGCACAATACATAGGTTTGACAAAATATGTGAATGCCTGACATGAAATGAATATTTATATACATGCATACAAATAAAATAATTCTGCCGTTAAAACTCCTTTGTTCGTACGTGAAATAAATTGTGAAGGGCCACCTGGATACTTCCTGATGGAATGCTGTCTCATTCTGGAGTTATAAAAATAGATGTTTAATTTAGGGCTGACATGTGGCAAAGGTGTAGAAATGCGTAACTCAGTCACTTGACTGGCAGTACATTCCTTTAAAAGTCCAATTGTTTCTGGTTTGGCTTGGTAATTATGCAATAAAGAACAAGTACTTGATAGTACTCTAAGTATACTTGACAATATTATCTTCTTGAAATACAGAAGTATGATATTTATGAGCAATCTACTGGATACGCTAATGACCTCACGAATCAAGAGATATTTATCCGGAGTAATATAACTGCACAGGATGATGGTAGCGTTAGCAAGTCCAGCTATACCATTTCAGCTATGTGACCCAGATCTATTTTAAATCACTCCGGGCCTGTCTGTCGGTAACATGCACGAAATCGTAGGATTTTACGATCAAAGTATTGTAGAGTAATTCTATATGTTGCTCAGAGAACTTGTCACACATTTAATAGACACTGGGGTAAATTCTTGAGTTAGCTCCTTCACCTCAAGCTCAGAGGGTCATTTACTCGCGTGCATGAGCTTCTAGAGAACACTCGAGTTTATTTCAGAGACTTGTGAGACGTTCCTGAAAGCCAAAGATTTTTATTTATTAAGTAAAATAGAATCTTAAAATCAGAGCAGATTTAATTTGGAGTCAGAGGTTTGTTCGTGGGGGCTTCTGACATCCGAAGAAGGGTTCGTGAGGGGAGATTTAAAAGAAACACTGGTCTACCAGCTGGCATGGGAAGTTAGGATCGAAAATTCTTGCTGTGATTCAAAAAATATGGATGCCTAGATGGGAAAATGTGTGGAATTACCTACGTCCTTGTTCCTCATGGGATCACCGACGCTCTCGTCCTATGGGAGCTCAACCTTTGTCTATTTCATAAATTTGTTAGTTAGTGTCAATTTTGTGATTATTGTTACTACCCTCTGCTTCTTCTTAAAGTAAGTAAAATTTTGTGTTTATTTTTAAAATTCTGTAGTTCACCTAACTTTCCAGCACGGGTTCTGGTTCCACCTTACACCCTGAAAAAAGCATTTGTGCGCCTCTCCACAAATGCAGTTTTGTGGAGAGAAAGTAAACGATGGTACATTTGCAGACGCAAAGTTCCGTCACTCGTGAACTACTCAAGTTTTATGACCCCTACACAGATTCTTGTTTAGCGTGTGTATATTTGAATTCGTGAGAGGTTTGGTAATAACAACTCTTCATGGTTTCCACTCTGTGCAGTGCCACTTTCGATGATGCCATTCACGCAGGTGTTTTGTAATCGTCCCTCATAATTCTCTCCAATGTTCGACATTCCTCTTCGCTGACGATATTTTACAATGCTTTCCAAAGGCTGAATTCAGCGTTGAAACTGTCGATCGAAATCCACCAAAGAATTCGTCGTACGTCGCTGTATGTATTGCTCTAATTAGGCTTTAATTTTGTTTGAAACTCTGCTGTGATCACACATGTTGTCTGATTATCGTGCCTGTAAAGAACAGAATTTTGGTAGTGACTGATAGAGGTGAGAGATGTTAAATGGGCACAGTATACATACAGGGGATTAGGGAAAAAGAGGTACAAAATTTCACACCTACCAGGAAGTGGCAAATTAAACACTTTCGTCTCTAAGAAGCTTTACGAAAAAGTTCAGTTTTTGAGGTATTTAATGAAAACATTTAGACCGGTAAGTTCAAGATTGTGTAAATGGATTGATTGAAATGGTTCTGTTGCTTGGCCGCCGAAATCTCCAGACATGACTCCATTCGATTTCTTTTTTAGGGGACGCGTGAAAAGCCTGGTTAATTCAGTACCTGTGGAATCGGGGAAAGATCTCGTGGCGAGAATTGTAGTGGCTTCTGGCAAATTTATGAAATCACAGGCCTTTCCCACACTATCTGGTAGTCCTTAAGTCGGAGATATCACAAGTGCATCAATGTAGGTGGTGAAAGCTTTGAATAATTTCTGTTGAGTATGTGTATAAATAAATGATCTGCCGTCAATTTCGTTTTCATATTTTCTCCTATCAAACTTTAAATATTTAATATCTCAATAACCACCAAAAAATTTTTCGCAAAGTTTCATACAGGCAAATGTGTTCAGTTTGCACTTTTTGGTGGGGGTAAAATTTTGTATCCCTTTTTCCTTAACACCCAGTATACATTGAATATACATCCCTAACGTCGAATTCAAAAATTGATAAACGTGAAATATTTACAAAGCGCTTATAATTTTATCAACCATCCGTATTTTGATTACTTTGCGCAAGCAAAGTAACGGCTCAAAAGGTAATGCGGTCGATTATTCGTTTGAGAAAATTAACAAGGCGTCGCGCATGATAGACTAGTTAGTGAAGAACGTACATTTTATGCATTGTCATAGACAGTTGTGACTGAGGCGACTCAATTTCATTCTAACGGATGTCCCGAAATACTGATTTATGCGATTGCAAATCTGAACTCGTAAGCCTGGTACATATACTGTACTTGCTTTCCGTCTTTCTAACAGCAAATTTTCACTTATGTTCCCCAGTAGAAGGAGCTAAGTAATGTTAACTATATAGGGCTTCTGAACGATATTTCAGCATTTAGTAGGCAGCAAACATATTTTCATTAAAACAATATGTTGTGCGAAAGAATTGGAAGTGAACGAAAAAGATGGGAGTAGGTAACGATTGTTATGTCAATTCAATCAATTTAGTTGAAGAAGTTGTAATACGCAAATGCCTTCAAACTTGTCGGTGTTTCAAGTCATGCATTTTTACAGAGTAAGGCCTAAGTGTATCCATTGTTTTATTTTTTCGTAAATTCAGCACAAACTTTTGGAAGACGTAGGTATAAGCCGTAGTATCAGCATTTATATATAGCATTTATATATGCCATGGATCGGATTGTATTGTAATGTTGGTATTAATTATCGGTATTTGTCACGAAATTAGTGTCGGCGATTATTGGTATAGGCCAATTTTAGTGGTTTTGGTAAGCGGTATTGACATCGGTATCAGGAATGTTCACGGTATCTATATTGGGTACAAGTATCAAATTAAATTGAAGTATACGTACCTGTACTCCTTTAGATAAGAATTAAACAGATTAGGTGAATTGCACGAGAACAAGTAAGAGATTTTCATTTCCATGTATGGGAATCGCGCGAAAAAGTGATGAAGGCTGCATGAAAACTGTACGACTACTGGTGTAAGTCCATTTTTTTCAATTTAAGCTTTGGTAGCAGACTGTGATTGTCAGTGCTCCTCTAATGAAAGTTTGCAAGTTATCGAGTAATTAAATAGCTCACTCTCAGTGTCTCAGTCTTGAAAGGAATCAGAATCAAGCGTCCAAAGCTCTGAACAAATGTTATCTACTGT